>PVYP01000842.1:0-10672 GCA_002995295.1 Rhizopogon vulgaris
AACCTCGTCAGAGATTTTCTCCCTAATCCTTGGAATACTAAACCGTTCTAAACCTTTGCATTCCTAAACCTCATACTACCTAAACCTTGTCCTTTCATGGCTTCTTCCTACCTACTAAGCATCCAAGTCTTTTGAATATCTATCATTTTCATGGGTAGATTATACTATGGTGATTATGGTATTATCAAAAGGTTTCTACAGCAACAGCAATGATGGTAAGGTAGACGACATGCATTCACGGTAAACGTCACGTGCTGTGACCACGGGGTGACACTACATTAAGTCAGTGAATACAACCCTAGATTGCCTGTAGACGCAAAAACATTCATAAGATACAGACAAAATTATGCGGAAAAGTAAACTGCTGCAACTGCATCGCGGAAACAACCGATCGGGGGAACCCATAAGCATGTGAGCGAAACGTCCAAGCTTCAAGTTCAAGTTAAGATGGCGGCCAAATTTGCTCGGATGAAGAAGTAACGCCAGTATGAGCATATTCCCAACTGTACCAGGAATCATCAAGCGCACGCAATTAAATTCCACAGGAACATGGGCCCGAGGCTCTGCGGTTTTTAGAAGTCAATCATTAATGACTTCTTAGCTTGTTGTCTAATGTCTGCATCTATGTAGTTCGAGCATATCAATAAAGGATTACATAAGACCGACTTTCAATTGACGACGTCACAGGTGGACAAGGGTGGACAGCTTTGAATATTGTGAACTCGCTCGACAACATCTTGAAACCAGTTATCCAATTTTACCCATCAGTGCTCGTTTGCATTCACGTTTTTCTCAAGTTCTTGTTCGTCATCACGCCGCTCATCGCGCACACCGGGTTTGGTTCGTCAATTGTCTTGACCTACTGCTATAGGCGAGCGTCAACGTGAGCTCAAATGGAAGGACTAACTATTCGTGAACCGGCTCAATCTCGATTGTCCTTGACGATCGTGGTGCTCCTGCGTATCCTATAGGGCATTGGGCGATATGAGTCGACACCCTTTGCCCTGGTCAGTAATACCATATCAACTGGTCTGGATAATGAACATAGCTAAGATTCACTTTCTGCTCCATTCCCTAGATCACTGCGATGATGTGCAGGCTTCAATGGGCCATCCTATTGGTAAGTAATATGACAGGAGTCTACTCAGTCAGTCACTAGTTCAAGTGACCGGGCTGGTGGATCGTTTGGCGTAGAAGGGAAATATTCATTCCAGAAGCATGTTCGTCTAACCCCATGGCCCCTTACCCCCACCTCTCTTCTGGGCACCACGCAATGAAGTCAATCTCAACGTCATACACCTCACACGTTCTTGAATAATAAGTGCCTGGATAGAGATCTTTTCGTATCCGATATCGATCGCACTCTTTCACGTGGGCCCTCCAAGTCTCTGATTATTTTGAGGAAACCACACCTGACCGGTGGTTTACTTATCTTCAGCTTCACAGTTCACCCAACGTGTCTCAAGATGGATATCTGTGACTCGAGACAAACCTCCATTGGCCTTAGTGCAATGCATTCTCTATCTGTCACGATTTACCGTCTTCGGATCTAGGATAAGCAACTCAGGCATGGAAGTTCATGAAAGTTCGCATTTCGCAACTCTATCTATTATCGATAATCCGTACTAGGTCACAGGTCAAAGGCCCGAAAAAGTAATCACTTCGAATGGCAAGTCGTTCCAACCTCGTGTTGTCGACATTGCACAAAAATTTTGTTCTCACAGTTGACTGAATTCACATACCCGCGGGATGGATGCCAGCGATTTATGCCCGACCACTGCCTATATATGATCGTCGCCGTGTTTCGTCACGTTGAGCCACGGGAGGCAACGGGCATGGCAGCCCTCGATTAGAATTTAAACCCTTCTCACTGACTTCTAATTCTCCGCAGCCGTGGCTACCCTCGGATCCCTCCTGTCATCTCCACAACTACTTACTTAGGACCGGTGACCGAAATTTATATGTATAGTTCCGTGTTTGAACTACGCAAAGCAGATTTCGGTGAGTAACCAAATTTAGTGTGCTTAGTCAACAATTTCTCACACATGTATTAACTTGCCATGTTTACTGTTTTTCAATTTTACGCCTGCCATGTCTTGCCAGCCCAGCCTCGTGTGAGTTCGTTTTGAACTCACCTCGCCTGCGCACGGGCTCTTTGCTTTTTACCTTCATCACCCGTCATCTAAGATGTCGCCTCCGCCTCCTCCACCTCCTCCACCCCCACCGCCTATGTGCTTTCCTTTCACGAATAGATCACGAATACGCGAAGCCAGCCCTCTCATAGTCCGCACAGATTCCGAAAAATCTTACGCCTCATCTCAGAGATCTGACAACCGCTCCAATAATTCATCTCAGAGGTCTGACATCCATTCCTATCGTTCGCCTCAGAGGTCCGACAACCATTCCAATCATTCGCAACGTTCGCATCATTCCACAGGCTCTCAGAATAAGCTCGTTCGCTCCGGATCCTACTCCCCCACCAAGACCGTCGGCTCAGATATAGAGAAGTTATCTTTTGATTCAGATTCAGAAGTATACGATGTCCCTCCCCTTCCCAACAATCAGAGCCGCTCCAAGTTCTCACAGCATTCCCGAAATGACTCCAAGTCTGTTCTGACTAGGGTTGATTCGAAGAAGTCCTCAAAATGGGGGTATGGATGGGGGTTGGGAAAAGTCAAGGAGAGGGAAAGAGAGATGCTAGCACGATCGCCCTCTGTCAGCTCTGAAAGACCCCCGCTCTATAAGTCGCCTACTCGCACATCCTCTAGGTCGAGCGAGAGCAAACGCCCGCCCTTCTACTCGAACGACTCTTCTAGCACACTTGTTGGGTCGGCTTACGAACGCAAGGTCAACGACGTCGAAACTATCAAGGAGAGAGTCGACACTGCAGACAGGCTGGAGGAGATCAGGAAGTTGATGTCCAAGGACAAACTCGATTACTAGTGAGTAAAGCCGAATCATGCGTTTCTTCATACTCATGTGTCCTTCTTTCAGCGTCGTGCCTAGTGAGGACGCCCACCAATCCGAGTACGTCGCACCCAGTGACAAACGTCGAGAATGGATTTCTGAGTGAGCACTTTATCTTTCCTCTCCGGTTCGGGAACTTACACGGTCTACAGGTTTACCGGAAGCGCGGGACAAGCTGTGGTGTCGAAGACGGCCGCTTACTTGATCACCGACTCACGCTACTGGTTGCAAGCCCGGACTGAGCTTGACCCAAACTGGCACTTAATCCCCGCTGGTGCCGTGGATGGGCCCAAAGACTGGATTGATTGGTTGGTTGTGCGTGCAATCAGCTTAATTATATGCCTTCCCCCCTCTTACGGGTTTTCTATCAGGATCGTGCCAGTGATGCAAACGTTGGTATAGATGCGCGCATGATTTCCCATGAAAAGGCTACATCATTAAACAGTCAACTCAAGAACAAGAACTCAAAGCTCATATACCCTCCCCAGAACTACATAGACCTCGTTTGGAAAGAAAAACCCCTGCGATCCAAGGATCCCGTTTTTATTCAGTCTCTCGAGTTCACCGGCAGAGAGACTAGCACGAAGATAGCAGAGGTACGCGCCTGGATCAGGGCACAACCTGCGTCTGTACCTTCGTATTCCAAAACAACCCCGACTCCTGCCCAGATTCATATTGGTACATTGATCACATCTTTATCCTCGATTGGTTAGTCCAATTTCCACCGATATCTGTTGAGGTATTTACAGAAATCACTCTTAGCATGGCTTCTTAATTTACGAGGCTCCGACATCCCTTTCAATCCGCTGTTCTACGCCTACCTGTTCATATCCCTTGATAGGGTTGTTCTATTCTTAGATGCGGCCAAGCTGACAGATGAAGTCGAGGACCACCTACGTGCACTCAACATCGAGCGGAAGGATTACAATGACATCTGGGCCTTCCTTCGTCGACGGGACTGGGGCGAGGGCAAAGTCCTTATATCCCCGGAGACCTCTTATGCCATCTCTTTGATGTTGACGCACTTCCGCTATACCGTCGCGCCCTCCTTTATTGACAATATCAAAGCCATCAAGAATGAAGTGGAGCTTGAAGGGATGAGACGTGCCTACCTTCGCGATGGTGCTGCATATGTACGTATCCTCGCTTAGGAGTTTTGCTCGTCACCTCATACTCTCGTTTAGGTTAGATGGCTTGCGTGGCTGGAACACAAAATTCAACAAGGATATGACATCACCGAGTATGAAGCAGCGTGGCGTCTCACGGAATACAGGAGGCAAAACAAGCACTATTGGGGCCTCGCATACGAAAATATCTCCGCTAGCGGCCCTAACGCGGGTAGGCAATTTCTGCAGTATGCTGCTATTTTCATTGACGCTGATATTACATCTCGGATCCAGCTCTTCCCCACTATTCGCCTACGAAATCTGGCGCCCGGATGATCGATCGTGACACACCTTACCTTAAGTGAGCATCAAGAGTTCTCGCACTAAGTCCGTTTTAATGACCTGCTTACTCTAGTGACTCTGGAGGCCAATACCGCGATGGTACCTGCGACACGACACGCACAGTTCATTTTGGAAGGCCATCACAAGACCAATCAGAAGCATACACCCGTGTTTTGCAAGGACATGTACGTCAATGGCGTTCATATCAATCCCCACACTTGTCTCAATTCACAATCTCAGATCGCCATCGATAGTGCAATATTCCCAGAGGGCACCACAGGGTCCCAGCTTGACGTTCTCGCTCGACGTGCCTTGTGGAGGGACGGTCTCAATTATATGGTACATTACTTCTTTGACGTAGGCTTGACTATCAACTGACACATCAATTGGATATAGCACGGCACAGGGCACGGATTCGGCTCGTTCTTGAACGTACATGAAGGTCCACACGGATTCTCCAGCAGTGTTCCTCTTGTTCCTGGACACGTCATAACGAACGAGCCTGGTTTCTGTGAGTCATGATTTGAAAGCTCATCGTCATCACGATGCTCATTGTGGTTTTTCCCTTTTCAGATCTTGAAGGCCGATGGGGAATGCGCATTGAATCCGCTCTAGCCATTCGTCGTGTTAAGGTACGTTTGTCCTATTTCACCGGCTCCACAATGGCGTCTCACGACGATCGGCGTTCAGACTAAAGGCGAATTCAACGGTGATGTTTGGCTTGGGTTTGAGCGCCTCACTTGTGTTCCGATCCAGACGCGGATGGTCAAAGAAACTATGCTTACCAAGGAAGAAAAGCAGTGGTTGAAAGTAAGCGCTCACTATTTTTTTTATCGGTCGGATCATCTAACGTGCTCCGTTATCACAGGATCACAATAAGAAGTGCCTGGAGAGACTTGAGCCATTACTCAAGGATGACAAACGTGCTCTTAAGTGGGTGAAACGTGAAGCTGACAGAGGCATTGGTGTCGCTGCTCCTGGCCCCGGCGGAATTACTATTGACTGGAACTAGAACGCGAACGCTCTATCGACCTGCGCCACATCCTCCTTTACTGCGAAACCTTCCGCCCCTCTATATCTTTCTTGGACTCCTCCACTCCCCGGAGTCTTATTATACTCTATTTCATGACTGAGGAAACGTCGTAGGGCGTTCCTCAAGATGATAAGTACTACATACATACCACAGACGATCGACGAAACCCAACGTTTTTACTGGTGATGAGTGCATCTTGGCGCGCATCATTGTACTTACTTTTTTTGGATGGTCTGGATACCTCTGCCCTTTACCGCTAAATATTTTTTCTTGTCTAGGACGAGGTTGTACTTTAGTGAACTAGATGTACATTTTAGTGGAATAGATGTGCATCATTGACACACATGAACGGAGACCAGGGTAATACATGAGAGCAAAAAAGATGAACGGGTTAACGCCTGTCCGTTTTTCCACCTTTCCGTTTCCCAGCGAAGAGATGTTTTGGCTAGCGACCTGGTTAGGAAAATCGACGCAAGGTTGATAACTACACACCATTTTGACTTTGATAGCACGATCACTCTCGCCAGCTTTAGCAAGCCGATTGCGCTCACGCTGTCCGAGATTCCGCAGCTTGAAGGCCTTGGATGCTTGCTGAAAAGGATGTTAAAGAAGTTCGCCTCCGGGTATACAGACAAAACAAACCTGCTCGTCACGCATGCCAGCGAGTTGACGATTTGTTTTCGGAGCTCGCGCGTGCTTGGTGATAACCCCACCCGAATTATTCTTGACCCGCTTATTCGGAGTCTGCTCCTCGCCATCAACATCCATCCAGTCACCTTCTTCACCTTCACCAGCATCTGCGTCCTCCATATCGACATCCATGTCTGCTTCGTTCCGTTTCCGCTTAGCGCTCTGAGCTTTGGCTAACACCCCTGCTCGCGCCTCTATGTTGCTTGGGTCATAGCCAGCTTTCTTGAGCTCAGTAGTGAGCTCAGACAATGTGCGGAGCCCTGTTGTGCGAGGCAAGCGACTCTGGTTCTTCTTGGACTTCTTGAGGCTCTGCGAATGTATTTTGTGCTTGAGAGCCTTTTGAGCTTCAACTACTTCGCGTTCGTCTTCAGAATTAAATACATCCTCATCGCTGTCGTAAAAGCCCTCGGCCTGGAGTTTCTCTTCCTCGCGCTCAAGGGCCTCGAGTTTTTCGGCGATATCGGGGTCGATGAAATCAGCCACGTTCTTACCGTCCATGATTTCGGGCATGATGTCCATCTTCCACTCAGGATTCGCAAGTAGGTAATCCTCTGTATGACCGTTAGCAAACGTACACGATGAATAAAGAGGAGCTTACGCTTAATGTTGATGTTGAAAACGCCGGCACCGCCCTCTTCTAACTCGATGTCTCGCAGAAGTTTCTTCCTGTCAGGATCATCCCTGTCGTATTTCTTCCGCTCCTTGATGATCTCCGGTATGAATGGCGTACGGACAAGGTCATCGCGAGCTTTAGGCTGTGCAACATGTATACGGTTGATGACGGAGTTGATTTTGGTGCCCTTGAGCTTCGACTCGACGCGGTGTGCTAGGAGTGCGTCGCATGCCTTGTTCTTGAGATCCATGACCCCTTCTTCAGAATAACATGACACCTGGACGCAGTGGACATCCTCCGTATCGATGATTTCTTGCACGAGTGCGCGGTTCTCGGGCGTGAGATCCTCAAGGCGAGTCACGTCGATTTTATTGATGACAAGCATCGTGGGCTTCCCATTAAACAAAGGCTTGATGGAATGAAACAGTTTACACTGCGGGGGAAAAATATGACTTGTAATTCAGAAGTACATCGTATGCGGCAACACGTACTTGAGCTTCCACAGTATAACCACACTGTTCACTCAGGTCCATAAAATACAGCACGCAGCTCTTGAGGTGTGCAAGAGCCGTGATACTCTGCATTTCAATCGTGTTCATCTCCTCAAGAGGGTGATCCAATATTCCAGGGGTATCGATGACCTGCCACCTGAGGTACTTGTAATCTAGATGGCCAACGAAAAGCGATTTGGTCGTGAAAGCATATGGCTGTACATCGACGTCCGCGCGCGTGACCTTGTTAATAAATGATGACTTTCCAACGTTCGGGTAACCACATATGAGTAGGGTGCGGGTGTTGGGGTCGATGGCAGGAAGACGGGATATATGTTGGCGAACTTGTTCAAGGTAGGCAAGGGGATCTTTCTGTCGGCGCATGATAGTAGCCATACGACCCAGTGCGGCCTTTTTAAGTTGCTTGCACCGATATAAACTGTCACCGAACTTGAGAAGTCGGACATAATCCTTAGCAACTTGATCGATGAGATGTCTAGCAGTGCGAAGCTGGCCTAAGGCAAGTTTGTAATGGTTTTTGTCGTACAACACGTTCATGAGTGATGCCAGGAACGGGTGCAAGTCCTACGTCAAGGGGGTAAGATTTTTTAACCTTCATAAGACCCCGACTAGCTCACGTCGAGTAGGGGGAACTCCGTCAATATGGCTCCCAGTTTTTCGTCAAAAGTATCTTGCGTAAACTTGACCTTGCGCATATAAAAGTTACGGATTCGACTGATCTTGAAGTTTTTGTGGATTACCTGAGGCACTATGTTGATTAGATTGTTCTCGATGTTATCCTCATACTACTCACTGTAGGGGTCTTCCGTTGAGTCTTGGACAAGACAATGTCCAAGAAGTCTGCCGCAGTGGGCACGGGGGCAATCGCCTTCAGCCCGCTGGTCGACATTTTGGAGGTGGGCTATGACTTGGTTATAGCAATGAATAATTTGACCAGTTGACCTCGAGCGAAAGGCTCCCAAAATTTGTGATATTCCCACGGTCCTCATGTAGCTCTCCCCTAGACAAAGTTCAAGGAGCTTGTATTACAGTATAGATGTTCACTAGCACTCTGACTGTATCAGTCTCACAGAAAATTACTTGTACGACCGCAATGATAATTGTAAACAGTAAGTGGTTTTTATGTATATGCAAGTGCGAAAGAGTCTTCTGCTGCCATCGTCACGTCGGCATCAGCCAAAAATCCTACATCCCACTCTACTTCATTGAAAGGGCGCACATCGTTCTTCCCCTGGGACCTTACCCGAGAAGAAATCCACTTCCGTGCGTCCTCTGCTGTCCCTCGAACTGTCGGGTTTTCTCGCCACAATTTTTCCATGAAGCTCCACATATGGTCATCTAACCCTTGGCGAACATATTTCGAATCAGGTGGCCGTTGTGGCCGACTCTTCGCCAGCGGGTTGTGACTTGGGTCCATTCCTGTATAGATCTAGCCAGAGTTGTGTGATCCCTGTGTCGAGCTCAAGCTGAAGGGATTCCTACCTCGTAACAGACGCAACCGAACGCATACATGTCGCATCGCCTTTTGTCCAACTTCTTCAGATCATCGGCGCTCCCTAAACTGGCACGCAAAAATTCAGGAGCCATAAAAAAGCGTGTTCCTCTAGGATCGAACGTGGTTGTCATTTGAACTTGGGAGAATCGAACTACTGCGATTCCAAAATCCGCTAGGCATGCGCGTCCGGAAGATGTTATCAAGATATTTGCCTGCAAACGCTTGAACTCTCCGTTCAGAGGTATGTCAAGGCCACTTACGCCTTTCAGGTCGCCATGGATGATTGTTGGCTGCATTGAATGCAGGTACTCTAGGCCGCATGCTACATCTAGGATCTCCAATACTGTAAGTAGGACGCCCTCGTAAACGAAAGTTAACCTCACTAGTGGCAATCTGTCAGTGGAAGGATTTTCCCGAAGGTAGTCTATAACATGACCATTTATCATCCAGGGCGACACGAGACACATTTTATCATCATCCAGGACATATACACCGTAGAATGGAAGGCAGTTCGAGTGCTGTACATGGCGCCAAACCACTGCTTCGTTGCAGAATTCCTGCGGGTGATGACAAAATATAACTTTTGTCGACAATTACAATTTAAACGGGATGCCCAATTGCTGACCTTAAAAAGTTGTTCTAGGGGTTTGTTTTCATCTTTCGTCTTTTTCACGGCAACAACGCGGCCGTTTAGCTTGCCTTCATAGATCAAGCCATACCCGCCCCCGAATGCGGTTTTCTTCAAGTCCTGAATGTGACGAAGTAGCAAGCTTTTTGGGAATCGTCCCGATTTCCTGGAAAGTCTTATGATAGCATTAAGCAAGTATCTTCTATATTTTTCGACGCCTTCTGACTGAAGCACCAGTAGCTATAGCGGGTGTCAAAAGGGCGTGCAGTGTGCGACAAGCTAACACTCACATTCTGCAATGTATCAACCATATTCTGTGCTTTGGTATCGGGCATGGCGTAGAAGGCGCGGGCATACTCCCGTGACGTTGTATGCTTGACAATCAATGCTACTATATTGTTAATGTCGAGGTCGTGCAATCTGTGTTCGTTAATGAGGCGAGTATTGCAGATGTGTCGTTCGACTTGTGACTATGATAGCCATTTAGAAGATTCCTCGCTAACAAGAGCCTTGCCCACCTTCGCGAGGATGCGGACTAACGCGTCCTTTGTATTCTTTAAATCCAAAAAACATTCATCATCTTCCCTTACCCACCGCGCATTCAGGTTTTCAAGCTCATCAAGAAGACTGGCGTTCTGCATGAGAATTCATATCGTTGCTTTGGCAGTTAACCCCGACCTTCCATTATTTGGAGCACAGAGTTTAAGGTGCGTGAAGGTATACGCATACAAGGCCTGACACGAATCATGACGTCAACCGACCAGTACAACGCTGATGGACTGACCCCAAGAACTGGCATATCCTCAACATTATCGCTGCATTCCTGGCATGCCTGGGTAGATAGGGCATTGAACTCGCGTACAATATTTTGGATCTCGAGTCTGAATGAATTGCGATCCTCTTGCACATCAGGTGGTGGCGTGGCTTGCTTGGCTCGAAACCTCTCCCAAGACTCTGCTGTGGGTTGTGATTGTTGAGCGGGCTCTACAGGTGCAATATTCGATCGTCTGGGGCCATGAACTTCTCGGATATGGAATGGCATCTTGTTGCGCGCAACGACCTCATCGCATTGCATACATTTCATCGGAAACATGGACGCGATAGCTGCCGATCGTCAACAATCGCCTTCAAAGTGGTTATCGGGAACGGTCAGGATCACCAACATCAGGAAGCTTATTAAAAACCCACTGTGATAGACAAACGGGTGCAGGCAAGTCGAAGATCTTCGGAGATGCGGTGAGGGTGGCTGTTAGTTCATTGTACCTTCTGCTGGCGCTAAGTGCGTG
>PVYP01000851.1:0-13659 GCA_002995295.1 Rhizopogon vulgaris
GAACATGCGATATGCTCGAGCGTTGTTCGATTTTGTGTGTGCTTTCACCCGTGCTTTATTTATTAATAATGCTGATGATATTGTATTTTTCGGTTGCATTCTGAGTGTTGCTGCTAAAAACTTCAGCATGGCAGTGATAAACACGCTGAAATCAATTGATTCTGCTATCCACAGTGTAATTGTATCAATACGACCCTCTTTGAATGGTCATTTAGTATATACAGCAAGCTTGACTTAGTGCATGATCATAGACGCAGCGGGCTTCTTTATTTAAAAAAACGAGTCGGGGACGGGCGCCCGCGCCGCTACGATCCTCATAGTCAGAGTCTTAATAATAGCACCACTGATCGTCCCGCAGTTCATTTCTTATTGCACACTGCGTTCGCATCGGAGCCAACAACATGGTGCTCTTTTCGAATACAGTTCCTCGTCAAGGTACATTCTCTTTCGATGGTTCCGGTCGTATTGTATTTGGGTTCTGGAAGCACGATCTGATCCATTCGAGCGGTATCGACGCATTCTGTCTGTATGCCTGCCGGATCAGCAAAAATAGAGTAGTCGATGACCTTCGCTAACGCAAGGAAACGAAGACTCTAGACTATCATGCTTCGTTTTCTCCTCGCGGGTAACGCACGGCAGAGCGTGGCCTGAAATAAATAATCTTTGACAGACTATATTTCAGCTTCCCTGCTGTCAAGCATCTCGTGGAGCTTATAGATAAGAAGTGAACGGAGCTCTGGTCCATCTTCAGCGGGCCAAATGTATGCGCTGAGAACAATGAAAATTTGAAAGACGCTGGACAGCCGCAAATTATAGCCGGGGCCCAGAGGAAATAGTTTCTGTGCAAGAACATGGTATCTACAAAAGCAGTAATGATATCTGCACAGCCATGAGCTCAGAAGAAACCTAGTGCTTGTCCTCCTCCACGCCTTGCACTTCATGTGCAGGTGGCGCGCGATTCACCCACCCTCCAATGATCCATGACCCTCCGAGTAAACCAAGAAGAACCCAAACTCCTTTCGATTGCTCGTTGTTCAGCGGCCTAGACCTTGCATGCATTTCAGGCCCTTGTTCCTTAACAATATTCGAGACCGCCTGGCCCACACTGGAAGTCCGTGGCAATCCAAGGTCGTCTGCTAAGTCACGGAAGAACCCATGTTCACCTGCGGATTCACTAGGCTTTTCAGACGTAGTTTGCTCAATTTCCTCCACTTCAATGGGTTTTTCAAGGTTATAGGTAGGTCCACCATCAGGATGTGTCGCGGATCCAGAAACGACGTACAATTTTGGGTGAGACGGTTCTGTGGGTTCAGGTTTCAAACGTGAGGAATCCCAGAAATCGGGAAGGAAGGGCTGAGGGGAAAATCATCAGATGGAGTCACATAAATATCGTATCAGCGGGACTCGCATGTGACCATGACTCGAGGATCAATGTGGGATAAAACCGTTAGACCCACAGATCGAAACGTCCCATCGATCAAGTCGAGACAAGCACATAAGGAAAGGGATAGGTACTCACTGCCTGAACGGGAGCGTCTGGCCCATCCTCAGATAGGTCTGGTAATTTTACGGAAAAGAAGCCTGGCACCGAGGCGCTTGCACGCTGAGATGTAGGTGGTATGCCTGGGGGTGTGGCCTGTGGTGCAGTGGCCGACGAGGAAGCATTGCGTGATGCAGCGGGTATCTCTGTCGCAGACTGCGAAGAGACCACTCTAGATTCCTCGTAATCCTGAATGCGGTTGATGAGGATAGTTTTGTTCCCTTTGCTGATAACACGATCAGTTCGGCTTCCAATGAGGAAAAAAAAAAAGAAAGAGGAGAACAGAACAACAAACGAAGGAAGTCCTTGTAGGAACCGAAAGTGGAACTCACGTCGAAAGACCTCGATTTTTCGCTTCCTGACGCAAGGTAACCACAGTTTCTTGTTCCCATGTTCGGGACAGAAGAACGGTAGAAACGAAATTCCTGTGTCTGGCTGTCAAGGAGCGTGATGCACGCGGTAGGTGATGCAATACAGGTCGGAACATGGCTTGAAGACTGCTGCTAGTAAGATGAGAAATGCGGAGTCCGTGACTGTTGTCCGTACTCCTGCCACGTGTCACTGAATCTGAATCAGTAACTTATGAAAATGATTATCTTCAACAAGTTGCCAAGTTCGCTGTCGCGCACATCGACGACGGGCTAAGGGTTGACACTGATTATCAGGGAACTACTGTCAAAATGGGCTAAAGAAAGTTCTCGTGAGTTCAAGCCAAGTTCCGGGTCCTTGTGATTGAGCGCTTGATGTCATGATGATCTATCTTTTGCAAGTCATTGGCTCCTGCCTCGTGTTTCCATCGCGTGTCCCCGACCTACTATGTAACAAATCAAAAATCCTTTTTCAGCTGGCATGACTCTTTTCCTCATACTCTAATCCCCAGTCCTCCGTTATTTCAGCCATGCTTCTCTCCCCAGCGTAAGAGAGGGTCACAGTTCTACTATTAAATCAACCTTCAATGTTTTCTCGTAGATCAACAAGCGCCAGTCTCCCCTCTCAATCTTTTTGGGGAAAATTCAAGAAAAAAGGCGACAAGGAGAGCGAGTTCCGCGAGAGGCAGGCTCAAATGGCCCTCGCACGACAACGTCTCCTCACTCTTGCCTACGAGGAGATGGAGACAGTCAGGGTGGTAAGGACTTATTCCCTTTGCCCTAAAATTCTTTCTTATTTCCGCCACAGCTGCCCAGTAGCTTCCCGGTAAGTGGCGGCGGTCCCTTTAGGACATTGGCTGACTCGTCCTTGCACAGGAACTCGAAGCAGTGGCCAGAGATTGGACAAAACCTCCCCCAGATGCCGTCTTCGGCTTGCGTGTTCCTGTCGAATTTGCATCCCTTCACGCCTCTGTAAGTTAGTACCATCGAGTTGAATGCTGTTTCTGACGTCATCACTAGCGGCTGGTTTCCGGGCCATATATATATGTGCGTAATCTCTAAACAGTGATGTGAATGGCTTATGGTAGTTATGATTAGTTGACTGGCGAGGATTCATACCAAATTGCGGTAATGGGCGTCCAGGGGCTGCGGGTCGAGATTGTGAGCGACGCCCCCCCGCCACCCGACGAACCTCCGTAAGTCTGACCCCGTAATTGTAAACTAGTTTAAGCTAACAGTGTCATAGACCACCACCGTAAGTACGCTTTCGAGCTAGTCGTGCACTGCCTGAGATGTCTCCAGTCCGCCACCAGTCACGGAGATGCCTGCCACGTTTAACCTTGAGCTGGTACCCGGACAACATGTTGCTCTGGAAACAACAGTTACTTCTGCTGACGACGTTGACATGGCTTGCATGGAAGACGGGACCGTCGTCGATGGACAGTTTTGGGGCAAGCTGAACATAGTCCACTCAGGCGACACCCACACCGTCGACTTCACAGGTACACGTATGGTCAACCCTGACATCTCACCCGACCTTCTTATCGATTCTCGGGTCATCACTAAACTCACGACCGCCACTAAACCTGCTTCTGTCAAGTGCCATCTGAGCATCCTTGCACCCGCTCAGCAGTACTGCGATGTCATTCTCTCGATCAACCCGTTATGGAAACTTGCACTTACATGGCCTCCTGCGGAGTCCATTAGCGAACACAAAGTGAAGTATTTTTTGCGTGTTCACCCTGGTGGTGCCCTTGAGCACTTTGAAAGTGAGATGGTCGCCACAGCGTTATATTACGAAGCTGTGTAGGTGACATGCCTCTCATTTTGGTATTATTGAACTTCATGGGTACACAGACCCGACCCAGCGATGGTCGACCCTAATGACTTTATTGCACCACGAAACGGTTACGCCATGACATTTCAAGATTTTGTACCCCACCTTATGGGCGTCTTAGATCAGCTGGGCATGTCTATGCACGCACGAACTAGCTTCATAAAGTACGATTTTCATTTCATACTACTAGCGTGACATGGCTGACATCGACTTGCGCAGCAACAATATTTCTGCATTTGCAGCTCACAAAAACATTGCCTACCGCTTTCTCTCACCCTCGAAGATTGCTGCGGCAATTGATATTTCAGTTACCGCCGATCCCTGTGTCTTTACTCGCCTATTCCTCATCTTCCGCGGGCTATCGGACGATGATGTGGGGATGTTTGCGGGCGCAGGTGAGAAAGAGGCGAACTCGGTCAACTGGAGGGAGATTGTTGGGTGGAGCGAGAATTCGAAGGACACCACCCAGTTTAGGCTGCTCGAAACTTCCGTGCTAGAGGTCACGTAGAGGCGAAGCTACCTTTAAACTGAGGTGGGCAGCTGGTCTTCCCACCTTCAGTTGCATCACACTCTCCCCATCGTCGGTTGCTTGTCACCGACTAACATTGTCCCATTTCCTGCTCTGCTACATTCCGCTTTATTCGTGCCGCCTCTGCATTTGATATATTACAACACTGTCGGGCTTTATCATTGCTGTCCTGCACTTACTTTCTTGTCACGTCTGCAGCTGTTATATCTATTCGATATCTGCTCTCTGCACAACTTTATTTCCCTGGTACTACTTCATTATCACGCAGCTTTCCAACGTATTTCTTCTAGTGATTTCTCTTCATGACATGTTATGCTGTATTGCAGTTTCTTTACTGTACTGGTGACTGGAATATATTGCGATCTATGACAGTTGGATTTGGTCAGCAAGCTGTGGAATTGTGAAATTGTGCGGAGGAGCGACGTGACTCAAAGCGCGTGCGTGACGTCACGCGACGCGTCCATGTCTCACTAACTGAAACCATAGCATTCACTTACCTGCACCATGCCCGAATTATCATCATAGTAAGTCCAATCAACTTCCGCGCACAGTACCGTGCTAAGGATTAAACCACAGCGAACTTGAGCGTGAAACCAACATCGCACGCAACCGCGCTCTTCTACAGAAGCTTGAGATCACGGACGCCGTAACCCAACTCGGCATTCCGCCCAAACCCAAACCCACTCCCAAAACAAGGGCGAAACCAATCCAACCTGCGAAGAAGGTGAAGCGAGATGTTGTAGAGGCGCCTCGTAGGCAGAGCGCGCGTCTTAAAAAAGAGGTTGCGGATCCAAATGAAACCCCGGCCCAGAAGAAGAAGCGTGAGGTGAGCAGCCAATACGACTGCAGTCTTCAGAACTTATCCAAATTGTAGGAAGAACAAAAGAAGAGGCGTCGCGAAGAGGAAGAAGAGCGCCTGGAGGCTGAGGAGAAAGCTCGCCTCGCCAAACGTCCTAGACATCAAGATTTGGATCTCACTACTTTAGCGGATGAACTGGAAGAATCAGAGTTTGTCTCTCTCCGATCATCTCTTCAAGCCGTCACGAATGTACCGCTTCCAAAGCGTATCGCAGATGCAGAGGCATTCGTGTTTGATGAAGACCAAAAGAATGAAGCTGAAGTCGCAGATTTGAGGAAGAAACTTCAGAAGCTAAGGGTGGTGTCTCGCGCTAAGGTGACTCAAGACAGAATATACAGTGCTGCCTATCACCCTGAGCCCACTAAGGATCTGGTGTTCTTTGGGGGTAAAGTGCCGTGCTCAAATTACTAACAGGTCATTGACATGGATATAGATAAACATGGTCAAATGGGAATATGGGATGCCAGAGCTCCTGCAGATGAGGCCGCAGATGAAGATGGTGACATCTCTGCAGACGACAAAGAGGGCGGGAAATACTGGCGCCTTCAATGTCATTGGCCTGCTACTTCTAAATCATCAATATCATCTATCAAATTCGATCCAGTTGACGCACATAGTGTAAGGAATCAGCAATTTTGGACAGACTGCACTCACAGCATTCTCTTAGCTATTTACGACTTCGTATGACTGCACCATACGCCACTTATCTTTCGTCTCAGGGATTTCGCAGGAGATATTCTCCTCAGGTGAAAACCTTATCACGAGTATAGACCTCCCAGTAGGTGGCCACGAAATGTGGATTTCTGACGACGGCGGTGGCCTCACGCACCTTGATCTCCGGGAACCTAAAGGCAAGGCCCATTGGTATGGTGTCTCACCCCAGAAGATAGGCTCTGTCAGCATCAACCCGACGAGCCCGCATTTCCTGCTTACAGCCTCAAACAGCCGTCTGTTGAAGTAAGACTGGATTGTCACTTATGACCTTGTCTTTTTAGCAATGTTTTTTTTTCAAGAGTATGGGATAGCAGGAAACTGCACACTTTTGTCGAAACGGATGGCCCACAGGAATTCAGCCATGACACCGTTGAATATTTCGTCGAGTCAAGGAATGGCAAGGGTACTGTTCGAGCCCAATTCGCCCATGGAAAGTCCGTGAGCTCAGCATACTGGGACCCACGAGGGAGAGGTATCGTGAGTACGAGTTATGACGATACTATAAGATGTGGGTGATATCTGCGTGGGTCAAATAAACACTGACCACGTTTGCAGTATGGGAATTGGACGCTGCGAAGTACGGTTCATCAACCGATTTCCCCTCCTTCACTCCGTTCTCCCGGATAAGACATAATTGTCAGACAGTACGTATCAGGCTCATTGTCCTGTCCCTTTCTCCTTTGCTGACATTTTCCCAGGGCAAGTGGGTGACTATTCTTCGCGCTGTCTGGAATCCCAACCCAGACGTATTCCCCCATTTCACAGTCAGTTGTTTTTGCACCCGCTATCATTATCTATCGTCTGACTGGTGGCATTTTAGATCGGGAATTTGGACCACTCCCTTGACATCTTTTCATGCAAGGTACTCACTCATGCATTAGCATCATTTGACTTATTCTAATGCTTTGTTACTTTTAGGGAGACGTAATTGCGAGACTCTCAGATAATCGGTAAGCGTTCTCCTGTTGTGGAACAACAACATGCAAACATTTTCATTTTAGGATTACTGCCACGCAAGCTGTAACTTGTTCCCACCCAAGTGTTGTCGAAAGGTGCGCGACGGGGAACGGTAGTGGGCGTTGTGTACTCTGGGCACCACCAGATGTATAGTGGCATGCACCCAGTTCACACCACCATCTATTTTACGAAATATAGGATGTCATGATACAAATGGCTGTTATTAGTGGGCCCTTTAGGGTGATATCTTGCGCGTGTGCAAAGCTCCGATTCATAAAATTTCCCCGCTCGTCCCACCTTCCTCCTCTTTACTGAGAATGATTTCGTGGAACGCGCGAGAGAGCCCACTTGCGGTTGAGGTAAATAAGTTTTACAGAAACTATGTACCTCATGCGGCACCGCTGTAATCAAAGCACGTCGCACAAATACATCAAAACAACGCGTCTCACTTTCATCCAATGACTCTCGACGACATTTGGGACGCTCCAGTTACCCCCTCTCGCGCTATTACCCCACATTCCGATGCAGTCAGTCCTCAGAAACGTCCAATAGAGGCACTATTCCTTTCTGGCTCAGACAGCGAGGACGAGCAACCAGCGCCAAAGAGAACTGCCAACTCGGTACTGAGACCAGATGTAGATGCGCTGTTCGCCGATATCGACAAAGATGAAGACGGAGATGATGATCTGAGATACAAGCCTCTCGCACCTGCCCTTGACCTGGAGACACTCCACAAACAGGCCGCTGCAAAACACGTGTCGACGCCCCATCAGATTTTGCCTAGTAGTTCCCCACCAAGAGATGTCGGACTCGATGGAGACGATGAGGGGAATGATAAAAATGGAAAAGGAAAAGGAAAAGAAGGCAAAAAAGAGAGGAAGAAAGTTGCAACGCTCGATGAAGCATGTTTAGTAGGAGCAACTGGGTTTCCACAGCTCATCACGAACATCAAAGATTTTAAGGTCAAAGGGAGAGGTCATGAGGTGCGTCCACCGACGTTGGTTTCTGAGGCGCTGATAGCTGGAAATTTGTTTAGCATTCAGACCTCAATCGAATTCTCCAAGTATACCAGTTTTGGACTCATAGATTGTTCCCAAAAACTCCGTTCAAGGACACTGTTGAGCGCGTTGAAAAATTATGTCACTCAAAACGAATGCAGGTACGTTCGCATTTAGATTTTCGTCGGCGGATCACAATCATCCATCACTGAAGGTCCGCTTGAGCGTATGGCGTGACGAGGCGAAAGGCCTTGTGAACGGCAAGAGTCCAGAGGACACTAACGGCGACGACGTTATCGACCTCACTGATCAAAATATAAATATTGATAGTGTAGACGCTAGTGGCGATTCGGTCCCCTCACGCGCCCCATCTCTCCCGCCCTCGTCCTCAGAAGATGATGATGATGACTTCGACATAGATGCTGTCATTCGAGAGGAGGAGAAACGCCTCGCTGTGCTCAGAGCAGAACAATCAGCATCCCCAGCACCTCCCGCACCAAAAGCCAGATATAAAAGCCTGCCAATCGAGGTTGCAGATGGGACGAGCATTGACGAGGAAGCGATGTGGAATGACCTCGACGCATTCGACGACCCTATCCTTGACCCTATTCGACCTCCTCCGAAGGGTAGTGGACCAAGCCTCGTAGTTGATGACGAAGAGATGTGGGATATGGTGCGGGAATTGGAGAGAGAAGAGCATACAGCATCGAAGCAGCTTCCCGTGTCATCCGTGTTGAGTATGCCATCGGCAGAGAGTGCCAACACGTCTCTCGGGACGAATGACGAAGATTTTGATGATATGTACTTGTAGACGGTATGCACCTGAGCTACTACAGTGTATATTCCCTTTCACAACTTGTTGTATTTGCAGCATGAGGTGGCACTTTTGCTTATTTAAGATCTAAGATCTCCAGATTACAAGCGACGACAATGTGACACGACCGCTCCAGCTCAGACCTTGACGCAGAATCCAGATCACTGGGCCGGAGTTATCTAATTACGTAAGATAAAAGGTTATCTGTGACCTTAGTCTCTTGTGGAAAAGCCAGCGAGTCTGGAGCAGAATTCAATGAAAGCTAAAAAGAGAGTTTCATCGAAGGACATCGCGAAGACTCAAGAGTGTCGCATGCAATCGCTATGTATCTAACGCCAGATCACGGTGATGGCAATACAGAATCAAAATTTGACGTGATACGATGACAATAGTGCTTGGGAGGAGCGAGGAGGCTTATCGTCACTCGTGATGTGAAGGAGAACTCGTCAAAAAAAATTGAGCCGGCAACCGTTTCGAGTCGATGAACAAGACTCGAGTTCACTTGGTTCGTAAGGAAGTCAATTATGCTTTACAAGATTGACCCCTGGGCCCCTTCTAGGTCAGACCTGGACATCGTCCATGAGAAAAATCCAACACGACCTCCCCAAAGGTGGAAATGCATGCCCTAGCTCTCCCGTCGAACTCCTTTCTTACTCGCATCAGGTACGCACTGAGGGGTGGATAAAATGCGCTTCGATGGTTTCTTATTGTCAGTTGACTGCAGGCATGTGTGGTATGTGATGCCCGAAATGAAAGAGCAGCAGCATCGAGCCAGCACGAAGGAAATTATGCGTCAACCATGACGTACAGCCGTGGGTGACGGTGGGTCCAATCGATAGTATACTTCTATTGGACGAATGGCTCTGCTAATATGCTGACTCGTCGATAATCACCGGCATTGTATCTCTCCGAGCTCAGCGATTCGTTGTTGTGTCTTCCACCTTCAGTACGATGATTTCCCGTACCACGACGACAAACGTGCACGCCATTGCACAGACAGGCTTCGGGATCGGGACGAACGAACTATATGACCGGTGAATCGACTAAAATCTACAGTGGTTATCATATGTTTAATCACATTGCTTGGTTTGCGCTAGGGTTCGTCCCTCATACCCAGCTGAGTCTCTTTCGTACATTCGCCAGTTATCCAGGGTCACAGCACCATTGAGTATCGTCGAGTGAGTTACATGCGTTACTTTGACCCCCTCACTTGAAGTTCAATTGGCTTCCAGAATTGGGGCGGGAACGGGCATTTTCACCCGTGCATTGTTAGCTCACTCTGAATGGGCTACGAACATTGGCACTCTGAGAGCTGTCGAACCTAGCGATGGCATGCGTGATATTTGGACGAAGACTGTCAAGGATAGTCGCGCTACCATTGTCAAAGGAACATTTGACAACACTGGCGTGGAAGATGGGTGGGCAGACCTCATTGTCATCGCACAGGTGAGTAGTGTTAGGGCTAAATGCCGAAGCGGTCAGTTAGGTGCGGATGTTCATCCATCAGCCACATAGGCATTCCATTGGTGCCTCGACTACGGGAAGGCATCGGCTGAGTTCGCTCGCATCTTGAAGAGAGACGGGGTAGTTGTGTTCATATGGAATATTGAGGATAGGTTTGTTTCTGTGATTGTGATTTTGTGTGAATTCACCTTATAGCGCTACAGGGAGGGTGCAGGCTGGGTTGCACAGGTCCGCGACCGCGTTGAGGCGCATGAAAAAGGTACACTCCCATTTCGCCTCGGTCTCTGGAGACAAATCTTCTCTACGCCCGAGTATACCTCGTTCTTCCATCCACAGGAAGAGAAAGAATGGGCATATCACATTCTTGGTTTCGACCAAATTGTCACAGATAGCGTTCAGAGCAGGAGTTACATTGCCGTGCTCCCTCTAGATGAAAAGGCCAAGGTAGTGGAGGACATCAAAGCTATTCTTCAGCGAGGAGATGGGAGAATCTGGATCAACGAGGAGGAGAGCACGTATCAATGCCCATTTAAGACTTTAGCAGTGGCATCTAGAAAGAAATACCTAACTGTCAAGTTATAAGTTGCACAACTCTAGATAAGCACATTCCATCATGTGAAACTTCGAATTATCAATTCTGGCGATTCGGTCTCCTCACGCGCCCCATCTCTCCCGCCCTCGTCCTCAGATGATGACTTCGATATAGATGTTGTGATTGGAGGTGAAACCTTACTGCACTTGGAGCAGAAAGGTCAGCACCCCTAGCACCACAAGCCAAGTATAAAAGCCTGCCAACTGAGGTTGCAGATGGAATGGGCATTGGCGAAGCGATGTGGAATGACCTGACACATTCGACGACATCCTTGACCCTGTCCCGCCTCCTCAGAAGAGTAGTGAACCAAACCAAACTTCATACGACGAAGAGATGTGGGATATGATGAGAAGTACAATATCGAAGCAGCATCCGTGTTGAGCGCTGAGCATGCAATGCCAACACGGTTTCTGAGCACAGCATTACCAATTTAAGGTGCGCGAGCACGTGCCTTAATTGATGTTACTGCCTCACGTGACCTAAGTGACTTCCTTGTCTCATGAAATTTCCAGATTACGAGCGACGACAATGTCTTCAACCGATTCAACGCCAGACCTTGATGCAGGTATTAAATACTGGACCACTCAACCAGCAAACTATGACGGCGTGCTTGGTCTGCTTCATTGCTAGCCACTCTGTCCATCGAACATCGGCTAACATCACATCCAGGTGGATTTGGAACGGGGGTGACATCTCATTCATTGCGCCAATCATCTTCTATACTGAAGTATTGACAGTCACTTCCTCGCGTTGATGCTGCTGGATCGCGTCGGTTTCTCCTTGATCTCCTCCCTGAGTTATGCACCGTCCCATCACCGTTTCGGAGTCTCCCCACCCCTCCATCCGACACCAAGCGAGTAAGAGCTGTTGATATCGGCGCTGGCGTTGGGCGCGTCACATCAGACGTTCTCCTTCACCTCGTCTCCGATGTTGCCTTGGTCGAGCCTGTAGAGTCTTTCATTGACGAGGCTCGATCCCGCGGAAAAGCCAGCGAGTCTGGGGCAGAATTCAATGAAAGCGGGTATAGGGTTTCATGGAAGGGTATAGCTGATCGATCGAAGAGTGTTACATTCTTCAAGGGTGCATTGCAATCTTTTGACCCGGCTGCACCAGGGACACCTCTGGATCGTATCGGCTATCTCTTGCCGGATGATGTCAATGCAGAATCCAAATTTGATGTGATATGGTGCCAATGGTGCTTGGGGCACTTAAAAAATGACGAACTTGTGCATTTCTTGGAGAGGAGCAAGAAGGCTCTGCGCGATGCGAAGAGTCTTATCGTGGTGAAGGAGAACTTATGCGCTGAGCCAAAAAACGAGCCGACGACCGTCTTCGATGAGCAAGACTCGACTTTTACTCGGTTCGTGAGGGACCCGACTATGCTTTACAACACTGACTCTCCTTCTAGGTCAGACCTCGCATTCAAAAAGATTTTTCAAGATGCGGGCCTCGACATCGTACGCGAGAAAATCCAACATGGTCTCCCAGGAGGGTTGTACCCTGTGAAAATGTATGCCCTAGCTCTCCTGTTTAACTCCTCTCGCGTGCTTACTGGCATCAGGTACGCATTGAGGGGGGGATAAAATGTTCTTCGATGGTTTGTTATTGTCAGCAATGTATTCATGCATGGTATTGTGGTGACTGAGGTGCAAGAGTCAGCAACATCGAGCCACCATGAAGGAATTTATGCGTCATCTGAAATTTTGCTCAACCATCACTATGTGTCTGACGTAGTCGACAACTCCGAGACTGTGGGCAGAGGTTCAAGATGACTACAATACCCAATCTATTCGTCGAATCGAACTATGCCAGTCATGCCAACAACCCCATTACTTTCGCACCATACTTCCGCTTGGTCCTCGGCCACAATAGCACCGTGTATCGTTGCTGCACAATTCACAAACATTGGGTTGCGTGCGCGATAAGTAAAAGTGCGCAGTTGGGCGCGTGGGCGGTGGTGAATGAGGGTCTCTAAAAGCATAAGGGCTGTCAGGGGCCCATGGACAAGTCTCTCTGGGGAAATAGTTTGCATTATATTAACCGACAGGGTACAACTTGACTCACCTTGATATCCCTCGATTTTCTGCGCATAATCCTTGTCTAGATGTATATGATGCCCGTTGAATGTCAGAGCGGAAAAGCGGAATAACGTGGTCAAGGTCGGGGTGTATGAGAAAGAAAACTCAGACTTTGGGAGACCATTTACTAATCTCTGAGATATCAGTACCCAAGTACGCCACTGATTGTGTCGAGGACTCGCCTTGACGAGGTTCACGCTTCGCTTCGCTTCGTCCGCTACTAGCTACGTAGACATGTGCCCTTTCCTCCACCATCCCATGCTCGATGCGTCCTTTCCCAGTCACTTGTATTCTCTGGTTGACGAATACCATCGGTTTCCCGACGTCGAATCCTTTTTTCTCGACCCTGTCCACAGTAGCCACTGCAGTCGCTTTCTCTCCCACCTTCAGCTCTCCATCTTTGTTCCACGTCATAGTGCCACCCGCCCACATGCGGCGCGTGAATGGCTCAGGTGGACAGAAGTCTGCATCGGTCCCATCCGTGCGCAGTGATGCCTCAGGATTGCGTGGGTGGAAGAAGGCAAGGTGGTGTCCGTATCCTAATGGTGTGCTTTCCACGGGGGGTGAAAACGAGCGACCGCGTGTTCCATCGCGAGTGGGGAGAGTTATGAACAGGTCTGAAAGGTGTGTGGTGTGAAAGGTGTCGGTGAGTACAAGCGATTTTTGGGATGCTATCCAGGCATCGAGAGCAGGTAAGTTGAGAGAGGAAGTTGAGAAGAACCGGCGAGCAGGACGGATCCACGAGCCCATTAGACTTTAGTAATTTGGAGAGGGACGATGATTCGAAGTTTCACATGATGGACACTATCATGATGCTTTACAAGTGCTATAAGTAGCTTGAGTGATTCAGCTCGAACTCTAGGTTTACTTCTTTCTAGATACTACTACTAACGTCTTATACGGGTATTG
>PVYP01000889.1:0-12006 GCA_002995295.1 Rhizopogon vulgaris
TCCCACACTAACTCGGCCTGACCATTTTCTCGTTTCCGCAGTGAATGTTGGTCCAGACGAGCGTCTCTTACATAAAAGATCTGCAACATCGATCAGAACAGCATTGCTTCTTCTTCTGTTCACGTGCGGGCATGAGAAATATTATCTAGTCAATTCACCCATGTAGGCATCTCTAGTGGTCCACTGGCGCTTGGAGAGCGGGGTATATTCTAAGTACTATGTAATAAGTTCCCCAGCTGGTGCGCCTGAAGAGCGGGGAATATTCCAAGCACTATGTAATAAGCCTGGCTGGTGCGCCTGGAGAGCGGGATGCTAATAATTACACCACGGCACGGAGCGCCGGATATCCACGATAGGGATATGATTTATGATATGTCCCAAAGTACTAGAGCACAAGGCAAACTGAAAAGATTCAGATCCCACGTAAGTTCTGCGGGGATGTCCAACTCTGGACACAGAAATGGAAAGTATGCAAGGCTGGAGTGGGTGAGTATAAAACCATGCCATCATATCTCACGATAGCATTGTCTTAACTCACTCGCCACTTACGCCAATAAGAACAACTTGAAGCAGGCAGACATCTCGTGAGGTAATCTTCTCACAGTCGGGAGTGACATGTGCTGGAGATTGGGGACCTCCTTGTAGATCACGACGGCGAAGGACTCGAAGTCATACTGTAGCAAGTATGCTTCTAAATGAGGAGATCCGAAACCAAAACCACCGTATCGTATCGTATCATATAGTATATCATGACAGCCAGAAAGCCCCAGAAAGGCGCCTATGATAATCTCGCAGCCTGTCGTAGCATCCTATTAAGTCCGCGGAATCGATTACGGGCAGCAGCGGTGATCATGATAGCAGGGTCAGAGGGATGTGGTAGATTTAAGATACACAGTATGAGAGAACAGACTTCTAGTCTAGTATCCTCTGTCACAAAGGATGTGATTACAACAAGAATATGGACATTTTGCGAGATATCTCTCTGGGTCCTGGGAAGTTATGAAAGAGGCGTGTATCACACCTGCAGGGAGCCTAAAAAGCGAATCATATAACGAGAACGGTACCGCGGGGCCCAACATTGGGAAAATGGAATATACACCTGGAAGTTAGATAGGGGATAACGGGCAATCTGAGGCCATTACCAATAGGTGGGTGGTGGGCGCGCCGAAACCATTTTCCGACATCAGCAGAAACATGTCGACAGACATCAAGATGAGGATCAAAGCGCGCGCGGCCGGACGTTGATTGTAACGGAGAAAGTATGGTGTTTAAGTCACGCGGGCGAACAACCCAATAAAGTGGAAGCTTTACGCTTTCAGTAACTTAGTCTCCGCTGGACGCGCAATAGCTACTTTCGAAACAAAGAAGCGTCAATGAAAGCCAAGAAGATGGGAAGATCGATGCGGCCTATCAAAGGCGAAAGATATCCCGTGGATGAACCACTACGGGAACGAGACTGCGTGGAGCTCGGAGCACCTTGTTCTTTCTTTGGACTCGTTCTTTGAAAGGGCAAGTCTCGACAGCCACGAGTGGGCAGAATGCCGAGTTGATCGTGTGGTCATCAACGTTGTTGAAGACTCGCGAGATGCATGCAAATCGATAGATATCAAGATAAGTAGCCTTGATGGATCAGATAACACCCTGGGGAGCGCTTCGAAGAAGGTCATTACCAGAGAATATTGATGTACATGTATCTCCACTGAGCGGAGACGCTGACAAGGCCACCCAAGCTCCTATCAGGTCTAATTGCAACGAATCTTCCAAATTCCTAATTGTCACGGTAAGATTAGCGGGCAGGAGTGGACCCAGGGTCGCCCAACCCGCCTGGCTTGGTGGTAGAAGTGATCTGAACACGAGGCCGCGTCTACATCTGAATCGAGGTAAAATAGTGAACCCAGACGTGCTTCTCCGCAGTGTAAATGAACTAATGAGAAGTGTGATCCGTTGTTCCAGGTCGCTGCGGAATTCTGGAAAGTCGACTATAATTACAGTTCAATTGAATCCCTGCAAATACTGTAAGTAGGGCTGCGTGACATAGGTGCTGGCAGTGTAGTGGAGCTCCGGGGAAGAATGCAGCATGGTCGCCGAGGCTGAGGCTGAGGCTGAGCATGGTTGAGCGGGAGGAAATGCCACAACCCTCGGGTGGGTGGGATTAACCGGACATACCCGGTTCGATTCAGATCTACTTAGCTCTGGACATCGAAGCCACATCCCAGGCTTGGGGCGTATGATAGTATCCTGGTTCGCTTTACCCAAACGCATCCAGGGAGGGCACTGTTTCCTCAATCACGGATCCTTCCAGCCAAAGCAGGTCTTTCATTTCTGATTCTACCCTCAGATTCAGTCTTACTAGGCTTGAAAGTTGAATCGAACACGACCGTAACTAAAATATCGATGTCGAGGCCTTATGTAATTGAACTAGCATCAAGGAGCGAGAACGTAGCACAGTGCTGACCAACATAACTGCGACAGCTCATAGCTCACAACGTTCTGTATAGCCTCCTTTTTGTCAACCACCGTATGTGCTGAAGACAATAAGCTGTGTTGCAATGAATTCAGATGCTGGGTTGCGCCACAGGTACGTGGACTGGACGGACCTAGAAATGTCATTCGATAGGTCATCCTGCTGGCTCGGACCTGATGCTCAGTATGATGCGCAAGGCACAGTGACGATGAGGGAGCTTCCTGCGGAAACCGAATCCCTGCGTGTCTATCGGAGCCTTGTCTGTGCTGATTCCTTCGGCCTCATCTCACCCGCTTTGAAATCTCTCCGTAGCCGCATGACTGCTCCTCGGATAGCCCTACCCCAGGCAATACATGTTTCCGAGACAGTGGGATCTCATCTCGAAGGCACTTGAAATGATGGTGAGTAGGCGATCGACACCTACGGTCGTTTCGGAACGGGCGATATGCCCCGCATTCGCAAACGAAGATAGCAGTTGACATGTTGACAAAGCTAGACAAGGGGGTGACACAAACATGCAATCAAAGCTTACGCGGAGGAGATCAATGAGCGAGCCGTTCTGTGGGCCAGTACCTGCTCAGATAGAGCGGAGCACCTTGAAAATTAATGATTCGGATTTGACAGCGGTCTGATGGAAATAGGGTCAACAGAAGTGAATCCATGGAGGCTTTGTAAATTCCTGAACTTTCAATCATGACCGTGCGCAGCGCAGGAACACTCGGGCATGAACTCCACAACATATGTATTCGCAAGCTCTATCTTCATTCTCGGTCGGTACCACACAATAGATAGGTGATCACCACGGCTGGTTCACAAGATAACATCCGAACATGATCCGTGCATTTTATGAAGCAAGGTCGAAGGACAAGCACATGGTTGGTTGTAGCAATTTAGATAGAAGGTAGTGCTTACGAGAGACGAGCATTGAGCATACGACATCGTACGAGAACGCTAATACTTCGCGGGCGTTCTGACCCTGGCGCAACTCTACGCCCTCATGCGAGGCAGCGCGCAACCGCACAACCAAGTAAAGATAAAGGAGCAGAAATGAGTTCCTTGGGGTTATGACCGTAGAATGTGACTATTTGCAAGGGTTTACTGCATTATGGCTCGCAACCGAGGGCCGTTGGTGAGGTGAAAACGGCATTCCCGCCGCCGTACGTTACTTTGTAGCCTTCTTCCGTCAAGAGGGCCATAGTGGTTGGTTGCTTCTGGCGCCGAACTTAGTATGGGGATGGTGTCTCGGGGTGGGAATACTCCAAAGCTGGATGCGAGCAGGGAACATACGTATTGCATCGCAAGGGTTAAAGCTTCGCAGATAGAGATCGCCGCACGAGAAGCTCAGTGGGGAAGCTCAGGCTGTGTGTGAGGTCAAATCAGCGAGCGAGAATGTGCCACGTTCTTAACATTGATGGATGTTAGTGGGTTGATAAGTAAGACATGAGAGGATATGAGAGTACTAGACTGTCATACTATCAGGGGTTGCCAACATTTTCGGTTGGTGTATGTATTGCTAGCAAAAGCAGTTTAGACTCTTTGGGATGAATGCGAATGCTACTTCAAAGATTGATTCTCAAGACCCGAAAGGGTGCTCTGATTGAAGGCACGGTTGAGGCACGGGTCGAGAACCTTCTCGCTGTATTGAATTGAGTATTGAGTAAGCGAACGGAGCAGAGTCAGGCCTCGTGGTGTGCGGTGTATGGTCCAACTCACTCCAACAAAACTTGCCTTGACCAGCAACGGTTTGTGGTAGTAATAATGACAACGATAATTGTAGCCATGGAACGCCTTGATGGGAGTCGCCAAAGGTCGCCAACCACTATCGGGCACTATCATGATCAAATTATTGTGGCATTATTTTTGAGAGAGTTCCTTGATTGTAAATACTTCGTAATGCGTCATGCGCACTACACTCGAGTGCGCAGCAGTAATTAAATCAAGAGGACATGAGAATAATAACTTGCGTGTGCTGGATATCGTTGCAGAGGTGGGCATGAACAATACGTAACTTGTTGAGTGGCACTGACAGAAGTCGGACTAAGTCGGCAGTAAGTAATACGTGCCGGGCAGTGGTAAAGGATCCGGTGTGGCAGTGTTTATGCCGGAATGCCGTGATCGGACTGGAAAGGAAAAATATTATGTAATTATCAAGTATGGATATTCCATGGACGTGTTTGGTTTGGCAGTTAACGGATTCTTGCTAAATAGGCGTCTTGGATCCCCGATAGTTGCCCCCGATAGCACCCCTCAAAGGACTTCCTCATCCCCTCACACAACGTTAGAACCTAGGCCGTCAGTCATCTGTACTACATCTTCTATCTTACTATCTCGTAGCTATGGCCACTACATCCCAACCCATCGCTTTCCAGTCTCCTAGTCATCCTGATTTCAACATGGCTTCAGGTTCATTCACCAGTACACGACCTTACTTTCTAGGTTCCCCAATATCATGGCGTGCTGGTTCATTTGGCAGTCGCTTCTATCCAGGTTGCTCTCCTGGTCAACTATTGGGCCCACTTGAGTCAGTCATTCATCTAACCCCATATACAATCGGTCTTCTCATGTCATGGCATTTAGTCCCAGCGAATTCAAATGTGCCAAGTTATCTTCTTCCATCGACAGTGACCGTGGTTCGATTATCAACGCTCTCAGTGCATTCGACAAGGAAGACGAATTGGTCAGTTTTGAAATGCTTCTTCGTGTCAATATCTCATCTTTCCTTCTTCTCAGTGTCGCAACTACACATGTTGTGGTTTACAACTTGATGATCTCCATGCGCTATTGCAGCACTTCGAGGAAGTTCATGTTGTTGTACTTGACCCATTTGGTCACCCTCAGTTCCCAGTCGCCGCACCTCTACCCCCCTCCATTCGCAACGCAACCACAAACTACTACTCCGATATTAATCAGCATCCTCCCTCTTACAATCAAGGTGGTTTTGACCCAGATGACATGGAACTCGACGTTGATCAGAGCAGCACACCTTCATCAAACGCACCAACACCTCCTGATACTCCATTGACCACCCCACTTTCGTCACATCCTACTCATTCCTTTAACCACTTTAGTCAATCCAAGTCCGCCTCTCCGCATTTTCCCGTGTCGGCATTTGACACGACAACCGTGCTGCCTTCCCGCTCCATTCACGGCTCAGCTTTCCCACCTTCCCGGAATGGAGTGCCAAATGTGGCAAATACCCCCGACGCGTTCAATGGTTACGCGGGCTACTCCGATTACTCTTCCTCCATGCCCGGCACAGTTCCTTCCCCACCTGCGAGTGATGATCTTCACGCACCTGTCACACCTGTCAGTGAACCAGGTAGTCCCTATGGCTGCCTCCCCCCAGCCGTGGTATTCTCCACGAGTAATACCCCCATCAACACCCCAACAACCTCTCGTGTTCCATCTCCGGCAAATACATCTCGTCATCCCGCGCACTCCGCGGCAGCGCCTCATTCATCAGCTTCGTCGGATTCTACCGCTTCTCCCAAGGCCCTTACGTCACAGCAACGTGCAAGTACCACGCTCTCTCGCCCTGCATCCTCATTGCTGTTATCGAAGCCATTCCGCTGCCCTAAGCCGAATTGCAACAAGAGTTACAAGCAAGCCAACGGCCTCAAGTACCACATGACTCACGGTAGCTGCAACTTTGCGCCCCCAAAGGATCTCGAGCAAGTACAAGCGCTACTGGCTAGCAAGCGTTCCGCGCGAGAAGCTGCCGGGGAGGAAGATCAGGGCATCACGGAGGGCGAGATGCGTGAAGTCGAACGGGAGGCAGAGCGAAGGCTCAAGCCTTTCGCTTGTGGTGTCAGTGACTGCCAGCGCCGGTACAAGAACATGAACGGTTTGCGGTACCACTATCAGCACTCGGGCGACCATGGTGCGATCGGCTTGGCTCTCCTAGCGAGCGGGCAGCACGAATGTCTACAACACGCTCATGGACGAAGTAGCACTGCGAGTTCGCGGCATTCGACACCAGCGACGAGTGGACACTCCACACCAGTCACCGGACACTCGACGCCAACGTATGCTCAGCAATACCAGCAGCAGATGCTCTACACGTCCGCACAGCAGCAGTACTTGCGTCAGCAGCAGGCCCTACAAGCGCAAGTGCAGATTAGCTACCCTACGATCTCTACCGAAACTGTTCCAGTTCTCGTTGCCCAGTAGTGAAGACGAGCGCTTGCTCAAGATCATCGCCATGGCTCGGAATGATAATGCTTTTCCATCGTAGATCGGATGTAATTCGTGGACTTCCCTGTGTCTTGTTTGTCGGATAACCCTCCCCGCTTCCACTTTGGGGGCAATCTCGAAGGTCCCTCCCTCGTATTCCGACGCGCGACAAAAGTAAAAACTATATATATTGGTTCGACTATTGTTCTATATCCCGTCTCTCGCGTTCCCTGCTCTGCTTATCGTTCTATTTTGTTCTTATATGTGGTTATCCTTTTGCCGGCCTACAACATATCCCAGGTCGACGCCCATCGCTTCTGATTCGTTCGTCTGCCAGTTCATTTACTTCTCTTTGTATCTGGCACTATCCGCTGCTGTTCCCCTTGATCCTTCAGGTACCGCGGGCACACTTTCACATACGCCCACCGCATAGAGCACAGCAGCTTTCGTACGTTCTACAAAAGCCGGGGTCTGTACTATACACAGGCTGGCATCTTCCTTTTAATCGTCATCATCATCATTGTCTTGTCCATCTAGCTAGTGCACGTATTCCGTATACTTACACATTAACTATCTACATAAACAGTATGACTACCTATTTCACCTGCGGTTGGATTTTTGTTTGTCGAGGGAACGCCGTGGTGTAATCTGGACATTTCCTCGCAACAATAGTTAGCGAGGTAACCCAGAGATGATGATCGAGATCAAAAATTCAACGTATGTATGAGATCTGCTTAGAGATTTGATCGACTACTTTGTTTCGCCAAGGCTATGTGATTGGCCCAGCAAGTCAGGAGGCCTGCGCAGCTAAAGCTAGCTAGGTAATATTCAAGATACTCCTTCACTCTCCTTGGGCAGGGCAGAAGCGGCAAAGCAAAAGTGCCGTTTGTTATTCGTCGTTCTTCGTGAAATGACACAGTGCAACACACTCAGGGGACAGCGTCTGACGTGGAGGTTCGTGACTTAAGTTTGAAAGTCCGGACTCCACATCATACGGAAAAAGGCAAATGGACAACGGGCAGCAACGGACTAAAAGGGCTAAAAAAAAAAGTTTTTTTTTTCCCCGTAGTGTTATTGGCTGTTATTGGTCGTCGAGGCAAGAATGAGTCGAATGCTCAAGTTGAAACATTTATATGAAACTTCATGAGGCACAGGAGGGAGGGCAATTATATAAATGACAACAGCCCGGCGCGGCGTGCGAGTGCCGCCGCTCTGTATTCTAGTCCAGCGCGTTGAATTAACCGTGACAGATCTGAAGCGTCGGGGATGACGAGCTCGAGCGCAATCAGACCGTCAATTTACTGAGGCCTATTTTATCAGGTGGGACGGTACAATGCTGTTTGGCGTTGCATTTGATCTGCATTAAAAGCAACCTTGCGTGGATATAACCTCGGCAGGCACGCGAGGTTGATTCTACATAGGTGATTTGAATTTTGTATTCCGTTCCTGCGATCGCGATACTCTCAGTGCTGACACAGTTGCCTGCCCAGTCCCCGGCGGAACGAAGTAACGCTGGCTTTTATTAGCCAAAGAGAATGAAATGAATTGGTGTAATCGCGTAGGATCGCCACGTGGTGATATGCTTATGTGGAAGTCTATTTCAAAATCGGCCATGCCAGGTTGTTTGGCAGAAACAAACAAAGCAAGCCAGTTATAGTAAAGGCTCCGCTTACATAAACTTCTCAAGTCAGCGGAGATAAGATTGTTAAACTCGGGGCGAGACTGATTCACAGATAAGTTTCCATGTACCCCGGTCATTCCCGGGGCTCCTCTCGCATATATTTCGCACCCGGCGTCTTTATCTTGTCATTGTTCCATCGTCAGCGCAAGACGTTTGGTTAGGCCATGGAGTTGAATTACGGATAAGTTGTTTTTTTCTCAAAAGTCTCGCATTAATCTTGATACTTAGCTGAGCGCTGCTGGATCGGTCTGGGATCTGGGATAAGCAGCAGCACTTGTATTCGTCACGTAGTCATTTGAGCGGCACGAGTTTGCATCAGCACATGCATAATCGAACTTGTTTGGAGCCCAGTCAGCCGCGTCCTGCCCTCTTCGCCCTTTTCAAGTACATCATCCTGTCATTCGGGTTGAGGGAGTTGAAGGTCAGTATATGTGGCGCTTCCATGTCTTATAATTGCTGCAGGAGGCAAAGAAGAACCTGCAAGAAGTTGCCCATGGTTGCAGTCGAGCTCTGTAGCAGTACTCAACACCAGTGAGCTGAAACAGAAGCTTTGATGCAAGAACGGCGACGATAATTCGGGTTTCTTCCGATGGTAGCATAACTTTTACTTCAAATAACACGAAGCTGTCGGGTGAGATCACGGGTAAGGCTACATTGACCCAGCCTTTCACCTGGTAGGGTCACGCAAGGTCAGCCTCGGTGCTGAGCGCTGATTCCCGAACGATATTGAGGCTTTGCCGAAGCTACCAATTCACGAGACACGGCCTAACTTTCGGAATGGGAGGGGGCTTTACGTGGTATTTCCCCGATCCCCGCTGCTTCCATTCCTCCCCATCAACCAGCCCTTGATAGCCTTCAATTGATGTTATGTATCAAGTATTTATGCTCTTGCATACATATGTCTTTGCGCCAAGCATGTCCCTGAACGTGCCATCAGAATGGATAACCTCGCTCGATGATCCGGAGCTATACCTGGCGATCAGTGCCGCATACAATAACTTGAACAAGAAAGAATGTTATGTTCAGGGAAATATCCCAGACAGCGCGGTCTGGCATATGTCCTCGAACAAATACCTCTTTCCCAAATACGGCACTAGTACTGCAACTGTTGCTTTGTACGATCATATCTGAAGAACCTGACAGATGTTTGACTGATCAAGCGCTTCAGCTCTCGATCCACGGTATCTATAGCCAGCCTGGCAGCGTGGTAGCCTCCTCATGATTGGGCCTTAAAGGAAGGAACAACAGTCCTTCCTTCTTTTAAGGCAGCATGGTGCCCCACGGGGAAAACTAAGTGGTTGGCGTTGGCTGTGGATGAACCTGATAGCACGACGAAGATATTAATCCATGATGTAGCGGCTTAGCGCATGGAACAAGACATTGATGAGGAACAGCATAAGTAAGGAAATAAGTAGGTTTGATGCCTTTACGAGAGCCCGGGACACACGTGCTCCATAACGTTTTACAATATTAATCTGATGAAGATATATCCTTGAAACCCTCCCTCGAGCTTTTAGAGTTGCTTGGAACATTCAAAGGACATGGGTATGCATGCTGTATTCCTTATATAACCCACAGCGCAAGGTAAAGTAGTACAGTAACTTATAAACTGAAGATGAACGCCAGCATGAGGATTATGATATGAAAAGAAGCGCATAGGTAAGGGCCATACCGACCAAAGTCGTACTAACGCCGAAAACTAAACCACGGACGGTCTGGCAGTCGTGTATGTATACATATAGACAAGCGAAGGGCCGAATATGGAATACTAGTTATAGTAGATTCCTGAGGCAAGAGGAACGAAGAGGGGGAAAACCAGGGGGAGAAGGAATATGAAAAGGGCAGTGGTGGGAATGAGAAATAGACCTATGGAGACAAAGTATACGCAATCGATTAACATAGTGAAAGAAGACCAGATGTGGAAAAGATGGGAGACGTAGGGAATACAATCTAGGTGAAATGAGTCTCATGTGGGGCTGTTAGAGCTGGTCTCGGGTGCTGCGTGACCTTCCGAGGGTGTGTCGGGTAGCTCGCTTATGGTGGCGGTAAGCGGTGGTACGCTGGAAGAACCAGATGTCGGGGGAGGGTAGTTTGCGTACGCCGGCGTGGGCCAAGCATTGTTTGGAGGGTAGCTACCGTATGGAGGTTGTGAGTTCGTCGGGGGATAGTACTGATAGTAGTTGTTCTGAGGCACCGAGGCAGGGGGATGGTGAGGAATCAAAGCCTGCTGAGGGTCAGCATTGGTTGGTGCGCTGCCATACCCAGAGTAGGAGTACGGCTGGGGTGGAGTTGACGATGGCTGGTGAGGAGTTGTCGGAGACGGCGTGGGGTACGACGAGCCCGAGTACACTGGAGGATGGGTAGCGGAATACCCTGGAACACCGTAATACGAAGGGCTTGGATATGCGGAATAGTGAGGTTGAGCAGGGAGACTCGAGACTGCTTGGTCAGGATATGCAGGCGGAGGCGGAGCTTGGGATGCTGTAGGAGTCGACGGAGATGGCAAAGGGGGTGCATGGTGATCTGTCGGGGATGTGGACTCTGGCTGAGTGCTCTTGGACTTACGAGAGCGCTTGCTGCCGGTGGCGTAAGGGTTGTAGCGCGCGCCTCGTTTTCCCTCTGTGACACGGCCGTCGGTAAGGAGAGGAAGTCCAGACGAAAGAGGCGCGGTGAGCATGGAAGGGACTGATTCGATGTCGTCTGCCTCTCCACGATAACGAGGGATGCCGTCGACTCCAATCTCCACTTTGGGAGGGTTACGGAAGTGTGTTTTATCAAGGTACTCTGGACTAATATCCAAAGATGCCAGTTCGGGAAGTGATGAAGGAGAACGTAAGCGCCCTTGCTCTACATCCTCAACCTTGTAGTAGGATATGAGATGCTGGGATACACCACCGATCGTCAATGAAAATGTCTGATAGTAAATGAAATCGTGAGAAAAGAGTAAACGAGGAGGATGTGGAAGAACATACCTTCTTCATGAGGCCGTCGGACTTGAACTTGTAGCTGTTGGTGAGGCTGCCCACAAGAACACGTTCTCTGTGTTTGTCGATTCCTAAAGAACTGGATTCGCCTTTTGGACGGCTTAAAGTCTGACCCTCGAGGCGAACGCCGTCCACGTTGTATTGAGAATGTTCGTTCATTTCGGCAGGATCTGAACGAACGCCTCGATGACCTGCGCCACGCTTGTCGGTCTCGCGATAAAGAAGAAAGTTGCCCAGGATACGACTTGGACTCCAAAAGAAGCCGTCGGTCCAGCGCTTAATACCACTCTCGTCCTCGTCAAAGACGAAGACTGAACCAGAGGTTATCATCTTGCGTTCTGAGTCAACGAGACGCCTAGTGACTCTCGGAATTAAACCACGACGAGCGGCTTCAAGGATGAGAAGAGCATCTCCTGTTGTCTCTATCCATCCGGACCAAGGTGGCTCGGTCCAAGTTGAAGAAGAGGAAGACTGATTTGTAGGATTGGAATTTGGGTTGGGATTGGGATTTGGAGTGATCTGCTGATTTGCAGACATTTGTTAATAATTATCAAGTCTGTGGGAGACATGGTGGGAGAGAAAGTGAGAAGTTGATTCAAAGTTGATTGAACCAAAACCTTTAAAGTTCATACCTTGCTCGGAGATGTTCTTAAGTTTGCGGCGGGGTTGGTTGAGAGTGATCAGAAAGCCTATTTGGCCACCTC
>PVYP01000889.1:12016-33551 GCA_002995295.1 Rhizopogon vulgaris
CCACAATACCAAAAACGTATATGTTTCCTCTTTCTACCCTCAAATTCACCTTGACATCCTTTTGACTCCTCTACTGATCCTTTCTGTTCTCTTTCTTTATCTTCACTACAGCTAAAATCAACTTTCTCGATGGAGGGGGTCACTACACAGAAACAAAGTTCTGCTCAGCCGACACTAACTTGCCGCTGACTAAGCTAGAACCCTCCGCGAGCATTCAAGCTTGAGTTGCGGGTGTACTTAATCCAACCTACATATCGTGCATACTAAGTAAGCTCCATCATATATGTATATCGTTCCCAGCCCTCGCGCTAATGTGGAGAACAACGAAACCCATTTTTATCCTTCTACCCCTGTGCACCGTTCCGTAGTTGAAGGCACCATCTTTTCTCCTCACAATCCCATCTCTGATAAATTGCTATAATGCTGCGGAGTTCTGATTCGAAGTACGGTCGAATACAAGAGTTTCCGAGGACTACTATAATAGCGGAGCTCTTCAGGACAGTCATGATTGGCATGATGGAAAGTCTTTTCTCTCTTCATCAAGCTCATGTTGTTCCTTCTTCTCAGTTACTATCATACATTCACGGTCATGCGCGTGAATACTTGAGTATACACGTGCTGTCGCAGGCAATGTCAATGCCCAAAAAGTAACTGACTTTTCATTAACCTCCTTGTAACAACTTACGTCGGTTAGATGGCTTGGTCATTCAATCCGGTGATCGCGTGCCTTTTGATGTCTTTCTCGCAACTCGGCCAGTCAGGGAGGTGACGCCTTCTCCAAAATAGCATGCACTTGGCAGTAAGGCCAGACCGACCTATTAATCCTGAATTTTTCAGGCCCCGGGCTTACCGGTGAGGTTTTCGATGGCTTTGGGTTTATGCCAGTGTTTCTTTAGCTGCACGATGTCACTAATCGCACACTTCGAATGTGGAGCCGACTCGGAGCTTAGTAGGCATTCTAATGAGTTTTCTTACTTTTCACTAACTTTCGGAGCAATTACCCTTGGATTGCCCTCTGAAAAGACTGCCCTCGACCCTTTGCCAACTTTCTTTTCAGGGGCATGATATCTGTGACTGAGCCCACTGATACAGTGATAGGTACGGCATCCCCAGACAGACCTCGTCACTTCGCCATGGAAGCCAGTGCCTTGCTGTCACTGGTTCTCCCTGATGGCTTCTTGTTGGCAATGTTCCGGCCTCGTTCCAGAACACGGAGCAGAAGAAAGCTGATGTGAAAAAATCCCATAGGCACTTTGAGGATGTATAAATGCAACATGATTCAGTAGGCGTCAATTATCGGTCATTCGCAAGATGGAAGGTCCTACCACCTTGTCGTGGATCCTCCTCATATATTCCCTCATAGAAGTACGATCCTAATATGGTCGAATTGCTGAGTCACTGACATCTCATTCCAAAAGGTCACCTATGCATACCGCTTCCCCTCACACCATCTTCATCGCCGCGACCCTAGCACTTGGTCTGCACTTGGATGTTGGACGTGCGTATCCATTTTCACCATGCATGGTGACTTCCTGACCGCGTCTCCAGCGATAACGTTGGTGGTTCAAGAACGCTTTCTGCAGCTTCATACACAGACACCGTTAACATGACTGTTGAATCATGCATCAACTTTTGTTCCACTGGCTCCAACGCCTACGTCTATGCAGGTGTCGAATATGCCCAGGAGTGTTGTACGTGCTATGTCATACTGAAGTGTATTCGTTCATATATATCTTACACAGACTGCGGCAACTACTTCTCCAGCGGCGCCACCAATGTCAGCTCCTCCGATTGTAACATGCCATGCGATGGTAACTCCGCCGAATACTGTGGTGCTGGAAACAGACTGGACATATTCTGGAGTGGGGAACAACCTCCCCCTCCGCCGACCATGCCCGCTAGTGTTGGGAATTGGTCATTACTTGGATGTTACAGGTATGTCTCCTGTACAAGCACGAGGTGTCAGCTAATCCACATTCATACTAGCGACGGAGATCCGCGAGCATTGTCATATGGTGCTGCCGTGACTGGAAGCGTTTCCGTCGAAACATGTACCACCGCGTGTTACAATGCCGGATACCCCCTAGCGGGCATGGAGTACTCTGCTGAATGCTGTGGGCACGCATATTGATCGCGTGTTTATTTTGCTAACAGACTTGCAGATTGTGGCTCGACCATCACGAGTGGCTATGGTCCTGAACCAACTACGGACTGCAACATGGTCTGTGCCGGAAACTCGTCCGAGTATTGCGGAGGGCCAAACCGACTCAGTTTGTATAACTACACCCAGACGCTTCCTACATCCCTTAGCACTGGTGACGGCGGCGGCACTGCCTCTTCTGTTTCACCTGTGACCAGTGGCTTGCAAGGCACATGGAGATACGAGGGATGTTACGTCGACAACGCAAATGGGCGTATATTAGGGAACGAACTTGACAATGATACCACCACGGTGGAAAGTTGTATCGCAAACTGTGCCGGTCAAAACTTCACTCTTGCAGGTATTGAGTACAGCACGCAATGCTGTGAGTAGCCTTTATGTCTTCTTCTTCAGCCCTGCCTGACTCTTGTATACCTAGTCTGCGGTGATTATCTCATCGATGGTGCCACAGTCGGTCAGGAGAGCAGCTGCAACATGGCCTGTGGTGGAAATGCGACGTTAGTGACCTCTTTTTTGCTGGTCCATTTAACGTTGTTGACTCGTGTTATTAGTGAGGCATGCGGTGGTCCAAACCGAGTGTCTGTTTATAGCTCAGATGGAAATGTAACAATAGTTCCTGTTCCTGTGATTCAGAACACGAGCTTGCCCGGAGAATGGGCATATCAAGGCTGTTTGGCGTTGGTGATTCTCCGCTGCTAGGCTCAAGATGCTGATGTTACCCACTGCAGAGAACCAAATGGAGCGCGCGTATTCCCCTATGAAATGGATTGGACCAATAACAACACCGTCGACGCGTGCTTAAACCAATGTGCTGCATTCGGGTTCCCTGCAGCTGGGCTTGAATTCGGAAACCAGTGTTGTAAGCGCATTGATCCATTGTTCTTTCTTGCAGGGTGTTGATGGAGACAAGTCTGCGGCGATATTTCCGATGTCACCGCAACTGGGGAAGCGTATGGCCCGGATTCAGGTTGTAACATTGCTTGCTCGGGCGACCCGTACCACCTGTGTGGAGGAGAAAGCAAGCTCACTACTTACTACTGGACTGGGACGATGAACCAGTGGAACACACCTGAAAATACCGGCTACTATGAGGTGTGCTCCATCTTATCCAGTATTCGCAAAGCGCTTATCATCTATGAAGTTCCTCATAGGCGGTCTCGTCGTCCCTCTCATTGCTACTGTGGGCATCAACAACAAAGTCACGTTCCTTGAGAAGTGGGGCACTTCAGAGTACGCCAATTCCACTGGAGCATATGAGCTAGATATCAGTTTGGTAGACAATTACGAGCTGGCCTGGCGCGAGATGCATGTGAAGACGGACGTATTCTGTTCTGGTAGTATTGTTTTGCCAGACAAGGGAGCAAGGTTCGTTGTTCTGTGATATCGTCACCCCATGCTCACACATGCATTGGAACAACCAGAGTCATCAATGTGGGCGGATGGTCACTTGAATCAACTTTCGGTGTGAGACTGTATGCACCTAATGGAAGCCCTGGTGTCAATGGCACAAATGACTGGGAAGAAAACGTCGACGAACTGACGCTCCAGGTCAGTTTTCAAAATCAATGATGCTGTTTCATTATACTGATGCGTGCACAGCGTGGCCGATGGTATCCTACCGCAATGATGATGCCAAATGGAAGTATTTTGATCGTCGGCGGAGAATCTGGTAGCAACGCTTCTCCACAACCCAGTCTTGAGATCCTTCCAAAGCCCCCGGGCGGCGATACAGTCATTACATTGGACTATCTTGAGCGCACAGACCCAAATAATCTCTACCCATTCCTCTTGGTGATGCCTAGCGGCCGATTCTTCATTGGTACTTGACATTTCTTCCTCGAGATCACTCTTTCTTATACAACGAGCAAGGTTATTACAACGAGGCACGCGTTCTTGACCCTGTTACGTTCGACACGGTGACGGTGCTGCCCAACATGCCGGGAGCCGTGAACAACTTCCTAGCTGGGCGGACGTATCCCATGGAGGGGTCTGCAGTTCTTTTGCCGCAGTACGCGCCATACACAGATCCAATAGAGGTCCTCGTTTGTGGTGGTTCAACAATTGGAGCCGCCATTGCGCTGGATAACTGTATCTCGATCGCCCCCGAGGTGCCGAATGCGACGTGGACGTTAGAACGCATGGTGAGTCAAATTTAGGTCTTGGGTGTGTCAAGATCTGATGTCATGTCGTGCGTCTCCAGCCTTCCAAACGTGTCATGCCTTGCATGGCGACTCTGCCCGGTAAATATGATTATGAATGACATCATATTGGAGGCTAATCAATTTTTCAATGACAGATGGCACGTATATGATTTTGAATGGCGCACATCAAGGTGTTGCTGGCTTCGGCCTTGCGACAGATCCTAATCTTAGTGCACTTCTATACGATCCTTCGCAGCCGATTGGTTCGCGTTTCTCCATCCTCAACAACACCATCGTAGCCCGTTTGTATCACTCCGAAGCGACCCTGCTGCCCGATGGCCGTGTTCTGGTGTCTGGTTCAGACCCACAGACATACTATCCAAACGGGTCCTACGTATACCCGGAGGAGATGCGCGTTGAGGTTTATGTCCCGCCATACCTCAATCAAGGACTGGCACAACCAGAGTTTACTATCGTTGAGACTGATTGGGATCTTGGCGGGCAGTATGATATCACTGTTAACTTGTTCCAGGGAACGACGGGCACGATGCGCATCTCACTCGTGGCAGGTAAGAAAGGCTTGCATTAATGGATGTATCGGGTACTGACTGTGAGTTATAGCTTCATCTAGCACGCATGGAAATGTCATGAGCGGAGGGAGAATTATATTCCCCGCATTCACGTGCGCCGGAAATACCTGTACCATTACGGCGCCGCCGAATGCGTTTGTATGTCCACCGGGATGGCATCAATTGTTCATCCTGGACGGTCCGACGCCGTCTCACTCTGCTTGGGTTCGCATTGGAGGCGACCCTGGGCAGCTCGGGAATTGGCCTGCTTACCCTGACTTCACCACACCCGGTGTCTAGTCAATCCATTCGTTCTGATTGTCACTCTTTTCACTGACGTGCTTACGCTGACTTTACCTAGTCAATCCAATCGTTCTTGTTGTCCCTCTTTTTCACTTGCTTACACTGACTTCACCTAGTCAACCCAATCGTTCTTGTTGTCCCTCTTTTTCACTTGCTACACTGACTTCACCTAGTCAATCCATTCGTTCTTGTTGTCACTCTTTTTAACTTATTTGTATTTGTCAATAATTATGGGTAACTGCCTATAAATTGTTGAACTTTCGCACAAAATGTATTCCGATTGTTATTCATACCGAACGGATGACATACTACACACCATTGTTTTCAAACTTCGAAGTGAACATATTTATCCGTGGTAGTTGTCCGGGCCGATAGAAGGACGTGACAATGTAGTTACAGTGATTGGTTATACAATGCTAGCATGGTATATCTGAGTGAACACAAAGGTTTAGCTCTGCCCTAGTCTGAGATAGGATATCACATACCAGGTATGAATGGTGCATCTTGCGCCTACTGCTACGAGTGCTCTGAATTAGTGCTTCGCATCGGTGGATGAGGACTAGGCTGTCTGTTCTCGCAGATGAGTGGAGCTCTTTCAGAATCAAGTATAGTTTCGTCAACGGTCATCATTCCGGATGGCCAGCAGCTACAAAGGTGTTCCGTGCATGTATGTCCTGCCAGGGGCAGAATTGGTTAAGCGAGGCTTAGGAAATTGTTGTGCTCACGTATTGACATGAAGTCAAGACATATTCCAGCCAGGACATCGCAGCATGCAGTGATACAGAACGCGCAACATGTTCTTGCAGGATCAGACATAATCACACTACTAGTAGTAGGTTGTTACTCAGTTGACTGTGACTCTTTCTTCAAGTCATTGAAGAGCGTACGTTGTTTGTTTGGTTCTATTTTCCAAAGCCTTTAAGAATAAACAACAGCAAACACCAGGTGATTTACTAACAAGCGTGAATGAGGCTCCGTACAGACCGACTACTATTATGAGCGCTGGTGCGGTCGTCAACATGGAACCCACCCCTCCCTTTCGGACACACAGAGGACGCGCAAACGGTGCTCATCACGATAGCGCTGGCATAGGACGAAGAGCGCACCACAAGAACAAGCATTGGGTCGCGGATGGTGCCACCAGCAGGAGTAGCACACCTCATGGAGGCGCAGACGCTGAGAGATGGGAGCGTGGAGGTCACAGAGGGAGTCGGGGCAGAGGAAGAGCCGCACGTGGCAAGTTTCTCAACACCATGAGTTTCCGTCAAGGACCTGCTCTAGACGCTGGGTCAGCTGCTACCAGTGAAGGAGACAACAGCGAGATGGAGGATGCTACTACTGATGTTGATGAAGTCGAGGAGCATGAGCCACAAACGCTCGATGAAAAGGAACGCTCCTGGAAAGAGGTGTGTCATATGTCTCGTTTAGTTTATATACCCTTCACTTGAGTTCGCAGCTGGTGAAAGCACGAGAAGTCGAACGCAAGAAGGCTATCGCAGAGGGGAAAATGGACGACCCTAATGTGCCTAAACGGCTAGAAGATGCTATCACGATGGTTGGCACATGCATGGATATGTGCCCCCGATTCGAACGGTATCGTCGTGAACGCGAGAACAACCTCGTTGAGTGGGAAATTGTATGGGGACTGTTTTTGAGTCGTAAGCACGCTAGATATGTGCGCTGATTACTTGTTAGGTTCCAGGAACAAAACGCGTCGACCACAAGAGAGCTGTCAAGATGTATGAACGGGCAGCTGGTGATAAGACGCTACCCTCCGACCTTCGTCCCCCTAAAGTTCTTCGAGTACGCATTTTTTCGGGATGCTATTCCATCATTCTAATTGAGTTTAATTTGTGGCAGCGCACACTCGACTATCTTTTCCATGACCTGCTTCCCCGAGGCGGCTTTTCTGCCACCTTTAATTTCATCCGTGATCGTTCGCGTGCCGTGCGAAGTGATTTCACGATGCAGCATGAAATGGGATCTATTGCAATTGAATGCCATGATAGATGTGCACGGTTTCACATCCTTGGTCTTCATCTGGAACGCGACCGACCCGGAGCCCAGATTAGTCTGGAGGAACAGCAGCTGAAGTACAGTGCGTTGACTCGCCCCATTACGATCCTTCTTCATAAACACCGTACTCGCAGCTCTCCAAAGTCTGAAGGAGTTTTATGAAGACCAGCGAGGGAAATATCAATCACAAACAGAGCTCGAAATGCGAGTGTATCATCGTCTAATCCATATCCGTGATCAGAAAGAGCGACAGGAGGATATCCCTTCCTCTATCCTCGACCATCCGGTGTTCAAGCTCACCACCAAATTTCGCCTGCTCGTACAGGCAAAGAGTGCTCCTATCACGAGGAGTTCTTCTCTTTCTGTCGACCACGAGGCGATGGGCGTCTTTAACGAACTAATCACGGTGCTTCAGGGGGAACGAAACTATGCCATGATCTATCTGGTCGCATGCATCATAGAGCACCTTTTTGGCACCGATACCGTCGACGATATTGAGAGCCTAAGGGAAAGTCTCACCATTCCAGATATCATTGACGGCAACTCTTCTGCTGTAGAAGAGCACTATGACCCTATTGTGGAAGAGGCAGGCGCTATGCAGGAGGAAGAGGAACCGCCCTTCGAAGCTGACCTGGTGGATGTCACACAATTATCCCCGAAGCTCCTGAATCCAAGCGGAACACAGTGGTTAAATGACACGTTTGGTCCAGTACCGACCGAATCGGCATTCCTGAGCGCTTCTCAACCTATCTCACAATCACCGAAATCTGTGTTTTCAAATTTGACTGCTGTTCCCAATGTATTCGGGACAACGACATTCCAAACGTTGTCATCTGGTTTCACGAACGGGCCTGGGTTTGGCTCAGCACCACCTGTCACTACATCACTATTTGGACCTTCTTCAAGTCAGACCTCTGCATTCGGCCAAACGGCCTCTTCGGGTTCGTTGGCAAACTCTTCCTGTTCTCTTGTTTGTTAATCACGACTTCAACTTAGCTCAACCTCCAATTTTTGGCCAACCTCCACCCGTCCCTTCTTCAACCCCTACGGCGTCCAGCGAGAATACCATTCAGGCTGTACATCCAGGATTGCCTTTTTCTATCCCCGGCAAATCATTACCCCCTTCCGCCGAATTCCCTTTCACTCCAGAGATCAATAGTGCTGATAATGCTTCGTCTACACAAGAACAACCTACTCTCAATCTGCATGCTCCAGTGTTTACCCCAAAAACTTCATTACCGTCGGGCACGATATCCTCTGCTCCATTTACCAGTCCATCAGTGCTTGCGTCGCGCGTCAATGGTTTTGGCCCAAAGCGACGGCGTCCAAGCGATTTCTTTGATGAGCCTCCAAGTACAGTCTCTGCTGCTACACCAGTCACACCTAAACTTCAAGGACCTGCTCGATATCTCGCGACCTTTGCAAAACCTTCAGTTCTACCCTCCCTTGTCACCTCACAGCCGACTTCTGGTGTTCTCCATGATTCTCAGGGCGTTATAGATGAAACACCGCCCTCTCAACCACCACCTTTGAGCAGGCATAACCCAATATCTTTGCCGCCAACACCCACTGCAACATCATTTGCCCCTTCAGCCCTTTCTGGCAGGTCCACTAAGGCTATCCTTGGCTCTCTCAAGAACATTCAGACTGTTTCGCTCACCGCTACCCCTACCGAGATTCTTAGTCCTCTGGTACTTTCGTCACCCGGGATGAAATCAATTCTTGGTTCTATGCCCGGCCTGCTACGACGTGACTCCATACAGACCCCGCTGCGTTCAGGGATCACTGCCGCCGATCTTGAAACAGTTTCGACTAAACTGGAGAATGGGAAGACACCTGATACATCATCCACAAACCGAATAGACGAAGAAGCACTCGAATCCAAAGCTTTCTCTTTCATTCGGAAGAGCTTGTTGATTAAGGGAGTCTTCCGTGAATGGAGGGAGCGAACGGCCGCTCGTACGCAGTGGAGAGAGGCTTGTCGGCGGAGCGATGCCTATAGCCAGCGTGTACAGGCAGAGCGGCTATCAAAGAGCACTAGTTCACTACCGCAAGAGATGGACTTGAAGCGCAAAGTACTTTCGCCAGAACGACCTAGTCCCGTTAGAAAGCGGCTTAGAAACCGTTTATCCGGTGAATACCGGCCATCGCCCAGTGATGAAGAACTTCTGAAGCGGTTCGAAAAGGTCAGCACCACACGTTTTTCGAGCGTGCTACAGTTTTTGAATGCCCAATAATTTCAGAATCGTGAAGAGAACGAACGGCGCTGGGCTCGTGGATCTTTCCTTCATGTGCTGCAGCAACACATGAAGGCGACCTCACGCACCGTTCCCGAAAGCTGGTCTGCGTGGCTTTCCTTGAACCAAGATAACGATGGAACCGCCATTTGGCTCGAACTGAAGTTTGATGTGCCCGAATCTGGCAGCTGGAGGGACGTTCGTATATTCCAGATACCAGTGGTACCGCAGCCACGCAGCGACACAGCGGTATACCCGGGCATCATCATTTTTGAGCGAACCCCAGTTAGCGAGGTCGATGACCCTCTGGAAAGGTTAGTTGTAATGAGTTACTTGGTACCAGTTGCTAACTTGTGCGTTGTAGAAAATACCGAATGCTGGATGATTGCTCACGTTTACGAGATATCATCGAGTCATTACCTCCTGATCGGCATTTTACTCCATCCCTCTTGACGATATCTTGGAGTGATGGAGGGCCCGATTCTTCTACCGATTTCAGTGATATGGTACACCCAACGTTTTCGCTGAAATTGAGTTGCTGCTGACCATATTTGAAGATTGCTGCAATACTTCACGATAAAATATCATCTTCTTATGTTGATCTAGCATTAACATCAACTGCCTCGGACCTTGACTCTAAGTTTCAGGCCGCCCTGCAGTCGCTCAAGCTTGATACTGAAGGCGACCTTGTTCGGTGGATGTCTGTCCCTGGTACGCCAAAGTCTACATACGCTCTACGTAAATCGACATCTAAATATTGGGACAGATCTTTTCAGACAGTGGAAAGTCATTTGGCAGGCATTTACGTCCCAGCAACTGGAGCAATGCTCACTCAATGGGGAATGTAAGCGAATATTCCGGGCTGCTGAAACGTTCAATACTGACGAAGACTGCCAGTTGGCTGGGGGTTCCACGGGAGATTCCTGGAGATGTGTATAGAGCTGCTCAGCGACATCTCTAGTACTGCGCTTCAACTGACCAGTGGCAAGGACCTCGAAGGCATGCTCCCCAGCCTAGAGATGCAACATACAAAAAACTCGGAGTAGGTCATGCTTTCTTTCGTGCCATTTCTCCGTCGCTTATCACTTGGCAGCTCAACGTTCGATGTGGTTTTACAATGGCTGAATAACCCGTCGTTACAAGATGCTAGTGGCGGATGTCTCGTTGATGTCCTGAGATCGCATCAAGCGCTTGGCCGAGGTATGCCAACCCTACATAGGTTGTATATGCCCCTGAACTTGTTCGCCTCAGAATTTCCCTCGGAGACCTTTGTTCAAAATATCTTCGAGGTTGCCGAAGAGATGTCAGTTCGACGTTCTGGTCTCAACGCTGCGAACTCTACATGCATACGAACGACCCGTATCGACGCAGCGACGGCTAATATCACGGCTAAGCAGAGTTCTTACTCTGATGAACTCAGCGCCCTTCATTCAGCCAAGTTGCGACAGCCATCCAAACGTATAGCATCGCTTGATGCCTCGTCCACCCGGTGCGTTATAAATGAAAAAAATGTCCTGACTTAGCTGACTATCGTCCACAGGTCCCCTACACCCGCCAAGCGGAGGAGATTATCCTCCTCTGATGGTGATTCACCGCATAGCGAACGTGAAAGTCCCCCACTGAGCACCACTAGTCCTGCTTACACCTCACCCTCGATCATTTCTACCACTCCTGAGAAGTCTACTGTGGTTACACCTGCTATGCTTCGTGCTCTTACTAGAGATATACGGACCAAGTTTAGTTACTAATTTACGGATGACCGTCCTCCCATGGCTTGTTATTACATATCTGTATCATTATTTCTTTGGTCAGTCATAACCGCAAGCAGAGGCAAAACAATGGTGACAGGAAAATGCATTGTTCAACATGTAGTCAGTACAAAACCTACAATAAAATACAATGTACGAAAGACAATATACAGGAACCCTACAACACGACAATGTGGTGGTACAAACTAAAAACCAACCATGCGTTTTAGCAATTGTACTATGACATTTCTTCCTCTAAGGGGGCGCCCCCTTCATGAGAAAGCGAGGGCAGACCAGGTGGCAACGGCACCGACTGCCATAGCCGCTGTGGTGCGGGCAACAGACGATACTATCCTCCTGGGACGTTTCTTATGTCTACGTTCTTCGACCACAGGAGCTACAACCACCGCCGGGGTTTCCACAACAATATCCATCTCGGCTGGGAGAGGGGCAACCTCAGGAGCGACTTCAATCTCTGAGTGCTTGCGCTTGAGAGATTTGAAGGTCTGCAAGAGTATGAGAGCGATGAGGGAAGAGGTAGATTTTACGTCACCTCTACTTCTGCAGCAATGACAGACAGTGCCTCCGTCTTGGCTGTTTGAATCGTGTGGATCCTCTCCTCCACGCGTTTCTCAGTCTCCTCGCGCAACGCCTTCATTTCTACGGCTGGTGATCAGACCAAGGAAACAGCGACAAGCACATAGCACAAACCTATAACCAGTGCATTGAGGGCGTCGGCACAAGCCTTGACATCTGTCATGGGCGATGCCAACATGTCGTTGCTTTCTGCATCGAACCTCGATTGCAAGTCCAAGACCTGGTCCTGGAGGTCTGACAGAGAAGATATTTTGTCTTCTGCAGCCTCCAAGCGCGTTAAAAATTCAGGCTCCATCGTATCAACCTGGTGCTGAAGATCATAGAGATCGTCCTCCGTCAAAGCATGACGATTCTTAATGTCATCTACACTGGATTGCAGCGTATTTACTCGTTCCTACGTGGGCTTGGTTAATATAGGGTGCTGAGTGGAGAATATTTACTTGCCTCAACGGTCTTAATGGAGTCGCGGAGATATTCATGGTCGCCGTGACTGTCGTCTTGCAGTTCATCCGACTGCACCCCACTGATGGAAGGCAGAACAGGTACGGGCGCTAGTATGGCATCCTCCAATATCGGCTGGAAATTAGAAAGCGAAGGGAGGCGTTCAGGAAAGCTCTCAAACAACGGCCCCGACTCTAGGGATCGCATCGAGGGAAGTTTAACTCTGTTCGACTCGTCCAGCCGGCATGAGGCGGGCTGTGGGGATTGATCTCGGGATTCCGGCCATGCTCCAACGACTTCCGGCTCCTCAGGGGGCGACGGCGATGGCGTGGAGAGCTCCATAGGTGAATGAGACCGCGAGTTTGGAAGGCGGTCAGGGGACGACGGCGCATTAACATCATCATCATCATCATCATCATCATCATCACCATCGTCATCATCATCGATGGATACGATGGATAAGATGGCCGGGGGAGTCCATGGTTGAGAAGATTCAATGTCAAGAGGGTCTGTAATCTTGTGGCAGATATCCTGCATCAAAGACCCGAGTGATGGGATCTTTCCGAGTAATGAACCCCCTAAAAAGTCTGCGGAAAAGTCTTGGCGCAATGAGACACAAGAGCGAAGTTCCTCCCAAGGCATCGGTTCTATATCTGAATCATGCTCTGAATGTGAAATAGCTTCCTTGGACGAACCCGATGGCGAAGACGAAAGGGACTCTGAAGACGGGGAAGAATGATACGAAATGGGACTGTTGAGACCATAGCGCCCAGAGCTCAGTTTTCGAAGACGAAGTTCATGACTCAAGGAGTCAACATGCCATGGAGGCGTATCGCGGATATCCAAAATATCGTGCATGAACTCGATACGAGCCGTGACCGGCAAAACGAGGGAGGCACCTTGCCCCACAGCCTTACCAAACGTCACGATATCACCATCAGCAAGGGTGGTCTCCACCTCAGGCTGCAGCATCCTTGATACTATCTCGCCTTTCTTCCTCACGTGTGTCCCATGGCGGGATTTGAGATCAACGATGTACACCTAGAACACAGCTCGTGAGGTGCCAGATGTGACAGAAACAGTTGTGCCTACGTGGCCACTGGCGGCCAACACAAGTTTGGCGTGCTTTGCGCTCACTACTGGGCATGCAAAAACTGCATTCTGATCATCGTTCTCTTTCCTCATAGACCTATCATCTGAGATTGATTTGCGCCCGATATTCACATGGGAAGTGCGGGTCTTGAAGAAAGAAGTACTATGAGCGAGCTTTCCACCGCACGTCTCGACGTGGAGAGTGATTCCTTAAGAAATACTAGTCTAAAGGTGTAATAGAAGTGAACAAAGAGGGAGCTTACCCGTCACCGGTTGCTGTGAATCACAGGGGCAAGTAGCAGAGGGGGCAAGGTTTGTGCCCAAATATTCGACTTCATCATCCATGATTGCTGTCGATTGCACTATAGAACGGGAATCTGAAGTTGTAGATGAGAAGGGGGCAAGTCTGTGCGTTGGTGGCGGTAAGAATGAGGATGGGGGATGACTTGGTGTTACCTCAAGGCCGTGCTTTATCGCCTGGCCATTATTAATCCCGGACCGGCATGTCCTCCTTTTACGGATATTTTTCGGGTATTCATACCGAGAGCCCCCAAACGCTACAGTTTCTGCATACAAACTATTACTAACATTCAACGTATTTTGGCAACTCCAATGTGATACGAAATATCAAAGGTGTGTTAGACGAAAGAGTCGAAGGGCATGGAGATAATGATGCTGAAAACGGAAATATATCATGTATGTATGATATCGACTCCTGTCATGACGGTGTATAGTGCGCGAAGTAAGGATGGTTCAGGGCGCGTTTTGCTTCAAGTACGATGAGACAGAAAAAAGAGAGCAAGCTTGCAGTGCACATACCAGAAATCCGTTTTGCTGAGTCATAGGTTAAAGTGTGCTATGAAAAAGGATGAGCACTGAGCAAAATCAATAAAAACATGGAACAGCGAAACGCAGTAACATGATCAATAGCAATGAAGACATACCGCGAGCAAGTCCAAACCTTGTTCATCGAGATTAGGAACAATACTCTTGAGTTCCTGCATCGACCATCGAGGGAAGGTATCTTTATAATCCGGTAATTGTGTAACACCGGGCCAGGTCTCTTCACTTGGCGTGCCTAGGATCCTGCATCAAACGGTCTAGGTCAGGTTCAGCAGGTCGTATCTGGTTGTGTAGCGCATCACCTGAAGATCTTGAAGATCTGATCAATCTCAGAATCGCCGGGAAACAGAGGACTCCCGCGCATCACCATCTCAGCAAAGATGCACCCAACGGACCACATGTCGATAGCCGTGGAGTAGTGTCGAGAACCGAGCAAGACTTCAGGCGCTCGGTACCATAACGTTACCACCTAGGGAGCAAGTCATCAGGACAGCTCGGCTCGCACGTCGCTGAAATGGGAAGTATTCATTTACCTCATGGGTGTATGTTCTCATCGGAATCCCAAAGGCTCTCGCGAGGCCAAAATCTGCGAGTTTGAGGTTATTTTTCTTGTCGATAAGCAGATTTTGAGGCTTGAGGTCGCGATGCAAGATTCTATGCGAGTGGCAGTACAAGAGGCCAGCATTGAGCTGATGAGTAAATTTCTGCGATATGGGCGGTCAATCTAAATGTCAAATCACGTGATGGTCGCTTTCACGCCCCCTATCAACCATCGATGCGACGAGGGACAATCTGATATTGTCATTGCGTGGCATTAAGGGTGGAATCAAGGGTTTTATGAAACAAGAATGGTATGCGCGGGGCGTTCCGATTTCTTGCACCAGCGGAGAAGAAATTGGAATGCGCAGTTAATTGACGCCCTTGGCATCAGGCGACGCGTCGAAGCGCGAAACACGCATCCACCACGCGTCACAATCGCGTAAATCAAGGCGAGTGGCCGATAGGGAGGCACGTTTCAATGCAAAGCTGACTCACCTTAACAATGCCGATGGCAATGGGCGTACCGGCTAAATTGGCGTTTTCCATGTAGCGCTTCAAGTCTACATCCAGGAATTCAAAGACGAGATAAAGCTTCTGCTCAGCGTGAACAATGTCAAGCAGTCTGACACAGGCATTTAGCCATCATGGGTGGCTAACAACGTGCAGATATCGTACCTGACGATATTCTCATCCTTGAGTTCCTTCAACAGACTGATTTCTCGGATAGCAGTACTCGGGACTCCTTCATCCTCTGCTTCAAGTCGAATTTTCTTAAGAGCTACGATCTGATTGTTGGTGACGTCCCGCGCCTTATAAACAACACCGTATGTGCCTAAGCGCGCGAACAGTGATTATGAGCGGCGAACAGTAAAAGTAGACTATGAGCACACCTTCGCCTACAACGCGCGCCACACCAGTTCATGGTAGTCTGATGTAAACACACGACTGGCACGCACCGACTTTCTCAATTTTTGCGTAGCTATAGTTCAGCGAAGTTAATTGGCCTTGTCAACTACTTGTGGGCGTGAAGCGAGGCGCGCACCGATCCATGCGTCACAATCCTTCTGTTGACTAGAAAAGCGGGTATCGGTATTAATCGAGCGTTTATCGCGTGAATGAGAGGGGAATTGGATCTGAACCCAGCGAGGGGGGGTGAGAAGAAGAGAGCAAGTAAAGACGAACTCGCCAACCCGGTCACTGCACTAGTCGATTACTGGTAAGATGAAGAATCACAAAGTCAAACGCTCGCAGTGTGAGGCGTGATGTGGATTGGAGCGAGAATGATTGTGCACTAAGGTCGAGGTGATATAAAGAGCCCTTCGGCAAACTGCGACACCGCCACCCTGTCAGACTACCATCGATGAGTTATCTATAATTTTGCTCAATCGATCCGTTCCTTGCTTAAAGCCCTGCTACAACATCGCTTTTCCGATCAACCTATCAATTCACTTCATGCTTTCTGTCATACCCTCAACGCAGTTAATACGTTCGAAGGCACTCGCCCTAGTGAACCCCTTTTCCACACTGAAAATGGCATGTCCAAAGGAGCATCCCGTCGGACCGGAGTTTTCGAGGTGGCTTGAATAATATCAGCAAGCACTCCACCATCCTGTAGGCTGTTGTCCGTCACCTGTTGTCAAGGCTTACAATAGTGTCCTTCCCATGAACTCCTGCATGTGAACCATTCACCGGTGAGGACCTATCACCGTGACCCCATGATGTCTTCCGGGCGCTTGGAACTAAATCAATAATCATGATGTAGTGATACGTATGATTACCTCAAATGCTGTGTTTGCGTCAATTAAACTCAGCTGATGAGGCTTATGCCAGCTCACAGCCGAGCCTGGTTAGGAATCATTATGGGGTTTCAGGCTTTCAGCTAAGGAAACATGACATGACGTCACGTTAAGTTCACGGTAAAGCGCAGGAAACGATGCTCTTGCCGATGGATGGAACATGCGTTCGCTGTCATCGAGTAGTCGCTTATGCATGAGAAGCTGGACCCCATCATCACATGAACCGACCTCGCAGGAGTCAGGATATGTTCAATCACATTTTAATGTCCACCATATCATTCCTAGACTGAACTCGTCGATCAACATAGCTGATTAGGCCGCAACCTGTACTTGTCCAGCGTTCGACATGCAAGTAGCCGGAGGTCGCTTATACATGAGAAGCTAGAATTTACGAGTCATTTCCATGAATCGAGTGCTACTGACCATGCATCATGAGGCAGCCGAGGCCCGCTTCGTTGTCGGTCTTCTAGCGACAGCCAGAGACAGTGGGCCGTTCTAGGCCAGTCACTATATGTTATCTTCATCTTGCTTTATGCCAGTGAAATGAAACCGTTTTGACGCTGGCTTATCAGTGTTCCGGTAGTTCCTGCTACGTCAATGGCTATCCACGGAAGTGACAGAACAATGATATTTGTCTCGCAAATATTACGGAGTTTCATGAACGCATATTCCTACTAACAGATAGTAGAGTACATTATGTCGAAGTTGGATTGAGTGCGCATCGGTGTAATGGGTTTTACCCCGGCCTCGGCCAGTTTATATTCTCATTATCTCTTCGCATTCGTGTAACGTCAATGTATTGACCAGCCCTGAAATCTTCGCCTAGCAAATAACGCTTTCAGAAATCAAGTAAACGGACTTGTGAAGCACTCACTCCGATCGATGATGTTCACATCCAGCTCTTCGTCCTCATCATCGTCCTCTTCATCCGACGCCCAGCGGTCCTCTTTTGCAGCGTCGGGGTTCTTGGCGCGATCTACAGCAAGATCTTTCATGAGACGGTTCATTGAATCTTCTTTTACGTCCTGTAGCGACTGGTCCCGCGCAGCACGGGCACGTTCGAGTTCCGGAAGATATTCACTATGCACATGGAGATATAAGAACGAAGGGAGGAATAATGAAGACTAAACGTACGATGTATATATCTCACGAGACTCTTCTACCGCGTCGAAAAATTCTTTGATACCGTCACCTGTCATGCTTGAGACACCAACGGCCTATAGTGGAGTTTAAGTGACGAGATACAATTTGAAAAGAACGGCATGTGCCTACCTTCAAATGCTTATAAAACTCATCCAAAACCAAGCTCATGCTATTCATCAAGCTGTTCATATAAGTTGGTTCGCCTTCGGAGTCCCTCGACCCTGAATGCGATGCAAGAGCGAGCTGGAATGCTTCAAAATCTTGCATCCATTCGAGAGCAAAATTGTGGGGCTGCGCGTCAGTCTTGTTAAATACGAGGATGAATGGTAATTTGGTCTTGTACATGATGCTAATAAAGGGGACTGTCACGGATTACTAACCCGGTGTAGATAATATTATACTCGCCTGCAAGCATACAACATATTGGACATGAATGTGGCGGGAGCCGTCGTCCGTGGAGTGTCAATGATGTATGCCACCACAGTAGGAAATGAGGAAGCAATGGCATCTGTGATAATAGCGCCAGATGCCGACCAAGTGAAGATCTCAATCTGACCCGGCGTGTCAAGAATTATATGACTACGTGAGCGCACGAGAAGTAAGAGCGAATTGCAGGGTCGAAGTGACAAGCACGTACTCGACTGTTTCGGCCCTTTTTTCTACCAATTCCAGTACCTGGTCGAATTTCGTCGTAAAAAGATTCAAGGCAGTCAGAATACCACCGTTCGGGCCCAAGTTGTACCTTTTGTCGCAGTGATCCGTTCTGTTATTCGTGCACTACCGTATGGAAACTGCAACACACTGTTTCATGACCTCTTTGTAATTGACAGTGTCCCGGATATCGATGTTAGCCTCGAATGGTAGATGAGTGACTGCGGGGTCGAGGTTTAGGATGTATGGCAGTTGTGGAGGATTTTGTGAGTGGAGGTAGGAGTTGATGCGTTGTACGAAAGTTGATTTACCAGCCCCTGCCATCCCAATCGTGATGATGACATGGGGTTTTCTTTTTGAACTTGGGTCCGGTTGACTGCTTGACGGTGCGCTCATGGTTGTGATGCTGTAAATGAACGGAGTACAGATCTAATCATCTCTTGGAATGGGGGGAGACTTCTTGTATTTACATGTCCGTTATAGGCTAAAATGCATTGATGGTGTAGCGGTAACATGCGGTCTTCCCACTAAGGGTGGCCGCGCTCCGAGTTCGACTCTCGGTCAATGCATAACACTTTCATCCTGTCCACTCTCAGTCTCAGGATGGATTTTTACTTCGGGCACTCAAAGGAAAAGCGTCACCTCTCTCCATTTCGCCTAACATCTTGCGCGCTCGTACGACTCGGAGGTCATTAATTTTTTTCCATTGCGAGAACCAAGTACTGTACACTTCGAGGTTCCTGAGCAGGCCCGGGTGTTTGTGAGTGCGAGACAGGGATAAACCGCAATGGAGGCATTTGGTGTGTATGCATAACATACATCTCACATCATAGCATATTGATCCACACAGAAGCACAAGACCTAGGCACAACTCCCTCCGGATCTCAAATTTCCATTCCTTCTCTTTTGGTTCGTTCGTTTATTGTATCACGGGTTCTATGGGTTAACGTGCAATATATATGCGAGAAGTTTCTGTCAGACTCTATTGTTCTACCAAAGCCGGCAGGCTATATTCTAGATGTAGTTGAAAGCTTAAACCATTACTTGCTCAAAAATATGTCCGAGTCATCTTGCACACGGGATAAAAGATGCTAGCCGATTATGCAGGAGAGTAGGTCCTGTTCCTTGATCTGACCAGGACACCACATGTTGCTGCTGACTGTCTCTCTTTTCGCGTCCTTTTGCCTTGGTGTTGCACTGGGTAGCCCCTTAGCTTCAAAGCATCTTGCTCGTAAACGAGGAGGATCAGAAAATGTACAAGCAGCTCAACTTGAATGCGCCGTTTGTCCAGAAGATATAGACACAGACGGTGGCGTTGCAACACTTGCTTTTGTCCAAGGGTCGGGTGACGGTATCACTATGTGCATGTCAGTTTTTTTTGTGTCCACGTTGAGTTGCCCACCGTTCTTTTCTCATCGCCATATGCAGCTACGAGGAGAGCTCTGGGACGGAAATTGTTTGTCCCTACGTAACGGTGAGTATAAGACTTAAGAGGGTGAGATTGCCTGATAGCGTTTGGAATACAGGATACTGGAATTTTGAACGGCTCAGTCACGTACTGCCCGCAAACAACTGCTCTGACGAATTGCGTCAGTACTCGAATGTAATCGTCGAATGACGCGTCTTGAACTATTGAGTAGGTCGAGGACTCGGAGAGGCATTGTCTCGAGCGTTGATAATGGCTGATACCCCATTACTTCCCAGATCCTGTTCCGTCCTTGCAGTACTCTCCAATTTTTTTCTGTTAATGTTCACTTGGTACATACATAGACGATTTGCTCATGTCTATGGCCTTCTATCTATATTTATCACGTCGTTCACGCGTATTGTCACAGTTGTGCTTAGAATCCACTGCAACATTTGCGGATGGCAGGTCACGGTGAGCACCTTGAATACACTGCAGGCGTGGCTCATATTCCTAGAGTCTCATAGGAAGACACGCCTGCGATGGCATACAGAAGACAGGTGATACGGCGTTGTAGCGGCAAATTCAACGCTCAAGCAGTCACAAACGGCATCATGCTACGCATTGCAACTCCAACATAGATATTAGAAGTACTAAGGTGAGGTCACATAACCTGTCACGGTCAGTAAGACAAGTCGATGATTCGCCCTGATTCGCCTTGTTAGTTAAACGGTCAACACACATCAGAACTCCACTTCAAATTGTTGTTTGACATCGCACGATCCGCGGGCCCAGCACTTTATTTCCGCCGCGCGGCGCCCCCTCGATGAATAAGTGGTCCAACTAAAGCATCAACGTTGATCAACATTCAAGGATACGCAAAACTACAAAAAGTCGACAACAGTGGGATAAAATGTTCTGGGGTGGGGTCTCTCTCTATCTCAAATTACAGGTAAATATCAATCGGCGAGCATCCGATATTAATGAGGCCATACTAAACAAGAGTTTGAATATCAGGGTGGGCGGCGATAGCAGAAAACAACTTACATATGTATTGCCGCTGCAACAAACGGGCTCCGCGACGCACATCGCACCGCTACCGGGGCCGATGACACTAAGGGGGCTGCAGCCCATTCCAAAGGAGCCATCGGCAGGACCAAGTTGTATGTTCAGCGTGCTTGTGATGTCGGCCAGAACACTGCTATTGGCCTGTTTGAAGGTATAAGATAAGCCAACAAAGATCAAAAAAGAACTACTCACAGGATACGTGGTTTCGCAGCACGAGACAGTGCCCGTGTTGCACTGCGCACCCGAACTACTGCACGTGCTGTTGTCACGGGAAGATAGAATGGGTACAGCACTGGTACCCGCAACAAATGCAAGGAGAGAGAAGAACAGAGCAAATGGAGCAAACATATTTGATGCCAAAACTTTGGAGAGAAATATGAGCGAAACAAAGTAGGTTGATGGAACTTCAGGAAGAGGCCTGAGCTCACTGAGGGTTTGACTGACGACTTTTATAATTCATGTCAGCGGTGTTAAGGAAGCCATTCTATCTTCTTTTGAACCTCTCCGTGGGGCGCGCGATGTTGCATGACATGATCATCACAAGGCGTCCATGAGTGACATGTATCCATAAAAAATTCTTGACAACTAAGATGTGACCACTGAGCAACTTGTTGCGGGTCTGGTTTGAGGTTTATGAGTGGGTTGAGTTACGCGATGGTGTGCGTACAAGCACCTGGCTACGGACTCCTGGAGACCCAATTGCAAGTTGTTCGCTTCAGTTTAGGTTCTGTACGAACTTCGTCAGTATGTCAGCCCCGTTGATGAACCTATGCTCGATATACTA
>PVYP01000889.1:40380-63999 GCA_002995295.1 Rhizopogon vulgaris
AAACTGCATTCTTTAAGGCGCAAATTGGTATCGATGATGATGATGAATTGAAGAGACATATCCTGGAGGTCCAGGCGAAAGCATACAAGGCGAGTCATCCCCACAGAATTTCATGGCAAGTTGTATAACCCCCCGCTACTAACAGGTCGCACCTTATCCTTGTATCCACGGTTTTGCCTTTCTTCAGTATGTTGGCCGTCGATATACGGTTTGAAACTAATAAAAGGAACCATGCTCAGCTTGAACATATCGACTTTCCCCGTGTATGAACACATTCTAAAGCTTGGTCGCGAGCGCCCCGGTGCCGTGTTACTCGATATTGGTTGTTGTTGTACGTCAAAATATCATCTGTTATCTTGGGTCTTAACTCCTTTCAGTCGGTGCTGATTCCAGAAAGGCTGCGGCGGATGGTTTTCCTGTGGAAAACATCATTTCGTCGGATATCAACAATGGTATGTAATATGTTGCCTCTGTAAATGACTCTCATCGAGCAATGTGTACGCACGTGCAGAATTCCTGAAACTAGGACATGAACTTTTCAAAACAACACCAGCTTCTTACGGCGGACACTTACTTCCCGGAGATGTGTTCGATCCAGCATTTCTCGAAATAGCTGAGCTGTCGGAGGACGCCCCCCCAGCCTCTGCTATCGACTTGTCCTCCCTGAAATCCCTCAATCCACTCCATGGCCGCATTAGCGCGATAAATGCTTCTAGGCTCTTTCATTGCTTCACCGAGGACAAACAACTGCATCTCGCCAGGGCTCTCGCAGGTCTTTTATCTGCACAGCCAGGCTCTGTTATTTTTGGCGATCACATTGGCGCTCACGAAAGTGGCGTCGTATCCAGCGAATTATTTGGCGCCTCTCATCAGATATTTTCTCACTCTCTCCAGACTTGGTCCTCTTTATGGGACGGAGAGGTTTTCCCGAAAGGCAGTGTTAAGGTGGAAGCGGATTTATTCGAAGCTGTTGTGAAGGAGGAACGACTTTTGACGATGAGGTGGTCAGTGACAAGGTTGTAGGTGCCAAAGGCCACGAGAATCAAGCAAGGAAATTTTACTCTAGTATATGCTAGTGATATATTTCGCCGAGTTCGCTGGTCTCCCCTATAAGAATAGTCCATCCCATGCTAAGTAGTAGAGGCATTGTTGTGCACGACTCGCAGGTTGGGTGATATATCGTTTTATATCGTATCGGTCCAACACCTGCATTCTTCAGTCTTTCTGCTGAACAAGTTCCATTTTCAAGGCGCCAATAATGATGAAGACCTGGGCCCTGGAGTTCAAGCAGCAGCAAGTCATTAATTCCTCATCTCAGACTAACGACAAGGATAGCATGCTCAGCACCCAGCAGAACGCAGAGGTCCCCACAATCTTCTGACGCTGAAGAACGTTTACGGGGCAATTGAAAGGGCGGCTGGGGGTAACTTGTCAGATGTAAAATGAGATTTCGGTTCCCGCCGCGCTAAGCTACTCCGCTGAATACCTTACTCATGACTATGCCTACTACTTATCTTACTCTATACTACGCTGAGTGTAAATCGGGTGAGCAGCGTTGCTCCGGTGTACTTCCCATCCATCGACAGTGCGTGAATGAACCTCAAGTCCTGTTCAAGGTCGCAAAGACGAGCACAGAATACTGACAATTGTTCATCCTTCGAAAGCACTTCGTGACGAAGGATACGCAGGCTGTACATCATCAGCTCTGTCGGTCAACTTTTCGTCGTCAAATTTACTCACCGGATAAAGGCCAAGTCATCCTCCTCGAATTCCCATTCAAAATGACCGTTCCACATGACATCTGCACCATTCTCTGGAACATCTTTGCACTTAACATGCTTGGACCGCCAATTTTGATTCTTCAAAGAATGGAAAAGCTCTGCATGAACATACGCAGAGAATTCTGTATGTCCATTTGGGCGAGGCACTACAGGGATCCACTCATTAGAAATTTGAAGAAAGTTGCGTCTATCAAAATGACTTACAAGAACTGATCCCAATAATGTCGCACACCAACTTCATCTTGCGCTCGGCAACTCCTGTCAAGCTGTTCGGCCTCTCGACCCAACCAGCAGTCCCAGCAAACATGGCTTCGTTAAGCTGCATCCCATAGTCGAAATTCTGCCAGTTGAGACACACAATGTGGGAGCCGTTACGCCATTGTTTCAACGGATCAAGGTTGCTCGAGCTCAAGCGCGTCCCGCGGGGGTAGATGCGTCGAAGTCGTTGCTGAGAATTTTCAATCAACTCTAACAGGGAGTGCGGGACCATGGATAGCATGGAAGACTCGCTAATATTGATCATGATGTTAGGAGGATGCGGGGGACTGCGTAGTTCTACGAGGAGATCGGTAAAAATGCGCGAGGAGGCTGACGAACACTTGCCTTCTGTAAGCCATTGTTTCATTGGTTTCATGCTTCTTGTGTAATAGCCCAGCTCGGCGAGCGAATCTGCTATCTTCGCTTGGGCATGATTGGCCTTCTCGAGCAAAGGGTCGGCCTCATATTGAAGTTCGGAAGCTTCATCGCACTCGATGACACATCGTTCATCTTCCAATGCTTCGGAATCCCCATTACTTTCCTGCCAATCTGCTCCCGGATAATATTCCACCTAAAGTGAAAATGACCGTCAGGAAAATTCCATCTTAAGCTGTTTACATACCATAACCAATATTTTCCCCCTCAGATCCCTTGGAGATATGGTATCGCCACTGACTCCTTCCAGCGGCCCCTGCGCTAGCTTATTGCCCCACGCACATTGCATGATCTCCACAAGTTTGTCTTGGTGAGCTACAGGTACATGACACTCCAGACTGACAAGAACAGGCCAGTCTTCAGCATGAACTGCTTCGCCAATGGCCTCGCAAACACTTTTAAATGAGACACTTCGACTAAGCGTATGTCCATGCGTGACGATTGGACCCTTGAAAGACCACCAAACATCGATTTCGACGCAGCGTGCATTCTTTGAGAGAACGTGTGTATAGCACTCAGAAGATGCACGACCAAGGACTTGCCATGCGAGTAGATACGTGTTATGCGAAGAGCTGGTAAACAATGATAGTCAAGGAAATGTCATGATTATCGCTGAATCAACGCACGAGACGAAATAATCTCTCAAAGGTCGAGTGTCATCTACAACCCGTGGACGGACAGCAGGTAGTTTTAGAAGTTCCTGAGCATCCTATTGAAGAGTTGTCCAGTTTTAAATCTATGATTCCAGGCGGCAAGATAAAGTGAGCGGAAACGCTCACCACACCGTTCCGCTCCAGAAAACTGAGGATCTCGGGACTTAGCCTTAAGGCATCACCTGTTGGCGGGCAGACGTTGATAGTAGTCTCGACAGACAAGTATGCGGAGAGTTCCGCACTCCAGTCCTTGTCAAAATCCTTGGGTATCATGGGACTCCGGAGTCGACAAATTGGCAGTGTGGCACAACGTTCAAAGTATTGATAGTATCAGATCAACGTTCGGGCGACACGTACTCAAGCTAGTGAGGGGTCGCAGCGGAGACAAACGTGTTTCTTAGTCACTAGTTGAAACTTTGGACTCGTACGACGACAACGACTATACCTAGTAAACGAATGTATCTAATAACTTGTTAGGGAAATGAAAACTATGTAAGGGATAAATCATAGTACGCACATCTCAGTCGCTGGAAAGACTGAGTTGTCGGTTCGGTTCATTATAGTAAAGTGAACGAAGAATAATAGTCTTGGCCAGGGCGAAATGGAATAATGTCGTACTAATAACGTCACGGTACTGCGAGAATGATAGACTTCAAACAAAGTTAACAGCCGTTCCTCCTACCAATGAAGGGTGACAACCAAAATCATCCAAGGTTTTAAGTGACACCAGCGGCTATGGACAAAAATATAGTAAAAAAACGTCCGGCCCCGAGACTGAGTAGTATGTACTATGAAGAGCCAGAATAGACTATTACAGCACGTTACCTTACCTCTGCGTCAGAGCGATGTAAAGGTTGCTTTTCATAATTATCAAAAGTCGAATTGCATTTCGGAAACAACCGAGCGAGGACCCGTAAGCTCTCACCTCATCGAATGATTCGAATCCATTGTATACAAAACTCTCCACCTCTATGCCACACTCTCCGATGTTACCAGACTGGTCCCAATTCACGCACAGTAGACCGTCGTCGGACACGTCACAGTTCAAATTATGAGGACATCAATTACATCAAATCACACTGCCATTTACACAGCTCTGCATTCTTAGATGAGCTTGCCATCAGAGTGACCTTCTTTCACGACGTGGTGTCAAGGTTTCAATGTCTACTCTCTTTCGAACTCTGCGACGTCTCGGTATTACATGCAAGAAAGTATCTCGTTGCGCCCTTGAGCGGAATGATGAAAAACGCGCTGCATTCATGAACAACCTTGCTGACATTGCTCCCAATCCTGAGATGCTAATGTTTGGAGACAACTTGACAAGGCTGCAAAGAATGATCATACATTAGCTCGACCAATGGGATACTCGCAACGCAGAACACGATGTATTCAGTCTCGATACTTCATTCGAGGAATACGGTGGTATTGCATCCTTTTGGCTTCGCTACTGGGTAAATGAATTTGAAGCTGTAAGGCTGCTTTATGGTGACCGTGTACTCAGTCTTCCCATGTGTTGCGAGCACTGCACGAAGAAAGTTGATGTAGTTTTCAGCAGTCGGAGCAATGACGAGATTTGCTTCCTTGAGCTTGTTAACTTTCTCTTCGGATTTCTTCTTCTTGGTAGATGGCTTGACAAGATTGTATACAACAAGATTGATCAAGAACACAGTTTTGAATGTCGCGTCCTCAGGCCTCAGGTTCCGGTGTAGACATGGTATTAGCAATAGTACTTAGTGCGCCGCTCTCTCTCATTGCCTTTCGGGGTCCTTTCCGGACATTTCCGAAAATTTGCGATTCCGCATAATTATGAAAAGCACTTACAGGCAAGTATTACAGGTAATTGTTTTCATGCCATCAAACCATCAATGAATCATTTAAACTGTTATCATCATTCGCCGACGGTCGCGCTGTTCATATTTATTTTTCCCCATCCGCTGCTACTAGCCCGAAATCTCCATACACGGCACGCTGATCATCTTCCCCTATTCAAAGGTCACATACCTTCGACGGAGCAAGTCGGTGAATATCGATTAAGTATCTATTGGCGAGCCACAGATATATATTGCTGTATTTCGCAAGCACAATGCTATAAAGGAGCCAGAATCGCATCGTTTCGCGCTTTTGTGTCGTACAGTGTATAGGAAAGAAGCACTGCACTTACATACAAATCACAACAATATTTGTGGCTCAGCAAATTCCCTGATCCGGGCCGGCTGGCTAAAACGTCTATGCTTATTACCCTCAGCCGGAGAAGCTGGTCAGCCTTGAATCTAGGGAGTAATGAATTGCAATGAGAGCAAACAATGAATTCCGAATCAAGTTACGTGTAAGCAAGGAGTGGTATACTGAAGTCGTATGGTACAAAACTGATACAGATACAGATATCCCATAGTACCTAACTGTGGTCGACGTCACAACAGAAGGACAAAGGCGGTCGCATATCTACATCCCCTACTTCAGAACCCCTTGCCTCGAAGCTCATAGCTTTCGGATGCACGACTTCCAGGTGAGACAGGCCAGCGTGGACAGTCAAAGTGGATATGCTCGACATGAATTTCAAGTTCTTCAGCCTCGGCAGTCACACGCCTCAGGTTCATTATAAGTCGGGTCAGCGTCACATTGCAGGCGCTCCAGATGAAACTGATGCAGTGGGTCAGTCGAGGGAGAGAGAATGAAACCGATAGGACGGACAAAACTCCAAGGAATACTAATGAGAGCTGATATGGTTATCAAGTTTGTAAGTGAGCTGACATGAAGGTGGTTGTAAACTTACAGGTGAAACGATGGACAGAACCAGGTTTATGACACGCAGTCCTGAAAAAAATATGAGTGTGGGGCATAGAAACTCAACTATAAATCTACCAAATAATACCTGATGGATGTCAGCTGTGTTTCAAAACCAACCTTCATGGACCACTCACAAAGAAATAAATGCTCCCGTCACGATACATCACCCTCGCCATTTTTGCATCTTGCGGAAGCGGCTGGTCCAGGGCATTCCAACTAGTCATAATAAATACCATAAGTTCAAATATAACCTGTTGCAACATCAGCTCCTAAACCCAATCAAAGATGAATGGTAACTACACCTGGACTCCACAGGATTACGAAATTCACTTTCTCTGTCAACATACAGACATGCAGGATCGGGTCGTAGACCATCAAGGCTACACCACAAACCGGTAAGTGTGCCCACGCTCAACTCAGACGACTCACGCATCATGCTCGCAACGACGTATGCCGTACAAACGATTGACGTCACTTGTGTCAATACGAAAAGGATCAAAGTAGAAACCACGAGTCGGGTCCTACGATCCCAGAGGACCCATAGACGTAGGAGGACGAGGACTATTTGCTTTAGAACGGAGACGGATAGCTCACATAGTGGAATGCAGCTCACAGTTGCTAGTGCCGATAGACAACATGCCAAGGACGACTCCAATACCAAACCATGATTGGCAGCTGCACAGATCGTCAGCATGACACCCACGCCTATCAGCTTAACTACATACAACTGAAAATTCTGGGGTCAACCAAAGGTATCAGTAATAATCCATGGTATGATGCGCACCGAATCTGAAAGAATGTCGTCTGAAATCCCACTGGTCGCTTCAGAAGGATATAAGCCAGTTACACTAGACAATACAGGCTCAATAACTCACCATACGTGAGGGCAATCAGCGAAGTTGGGACAGCGTATCGGTTGAATAAGAATAATAGTTTTGGGATAGACAAGGGAGCACGCCAGATCAGCCGGATCTCGTCATGAAACGTCAGGAGGTGGTCCCAGAGCAAACACTGTTACACATAGTTCATAATGTAGCGATGCAGCAGCGACATTCAAGAATTTATATTTACCACAAGCCCAGCAACTGAAGAATTTTTGGCCGCAAATCAGTATGTCAATAAAAGAAAGGCTGTGCGTAAACATACCACTGACGTACTGGGACGCCTTATAATTTTGTAGCTCGCCGACGGTAAAGCTGAGTGCTGAATCAGCCATGAAACAATGCGCACAATCGTCGACGAGGCGCCTGTGCTCTATTCACGGTGTCAAGAGATGGTGGTGGAGAATGAGAGACCCTGCCTGACCCAGGCTGCACGATTTACTACATACAAAGCTAATTAAAGATTCATCAAATTTGAATCCGTCAAAGTGGAAGAAAATGATCCGGTTGCTGGAGGCGTGACTGACGACAGGAACGGCTACCTCTCTCTGGTATTGAAGTATCGCGGCCCGGTTTCAATCAGCGCATGGCTTGCTATATACATGTCTTTGGCATGTCCCATACCGCTACACAGTGTCCATACATTTACCTACGTGATTGACGCGGCCGCGGATCGAAGATCCACCGTGGTGAGCCAAGCAGTCCGACGAGATGGAGTTCACGTTAATGGCGGCAGTGCCCTATATAGGCGAAAACTCCCTGTCCTCCAGAACGCTTCGTCACTGAAGCAACTTTAGTGGTTCATAGGCAAAGAATAAAGCAGGTATAGAAGATGACCGTTTTCATTCACACGTTCATCGTTTAGCAAAAGGCTTCAGACAACCGTGAGATTTCAATTTCACGCGCTGTGCCAGGCTGTGTGCTCTGCGTTGGCAGAAAAAATGTTGCATTCTCTTCGCAACCGATTGAACACTCTACAGCAAATTCAACCACTGACGAAAAAAGTACAGTCTATTGCAAGAAATGGAATCATGAGATCATAAAACATACGCAATAGGGGACACATAGGTACATGAGACAGTCCGCAGACGGTGAAGCAAAGTGTGTGTAGGATGGTAGAAACCAAGTCAAAAGTTATTACGAACACTAGTTCCGTAATCGCCATGGTTAATCCTCGCAAGGACTGCACAGTCAAAGCAGAAAGACCACAAAGATGCCCAGAGACATTTCGTGCAGAGACCAGATTCTGAGCGATAGCAGAAGCAGAGCGAATATGGAGTGAGGCTTCTGATACTTCCCATGAACGTCTTTGACAAGAGACGAAGCTGGAAACAGCCTTGGAACCGAGGAGTGTTCGTATCTCGGCTGTGTTGGTCAGTAGCGAACTCCCACAAACTAAAGAGAACATACCTTGTTCTCAAAGAGGCCACATGGTCAAGACTATGAATCTGGCTCCAGTTTCTCGCCTCTAGCAAGGACGCGAACGACCTTGCTCGGTTGAGAGACCACTTCCATCATTTGCAGAACGGCAGGAGGACGCTCGACTAGCCCAGTGCCTCGAGTTGTAGGAGGACCCGGAGCAGTGTGGGAATTACGTCTACCTCGACCAGCCTGCCGCTTTCCTCTGTCGTTCTCGTCTAGAATACGAGGGTGACTCGAAGAAGGGGCAACGAACGGTGTTGCAGAAGGTTCGAGTTCCAAGACCGTGATACCGGCCCGGGTAGCCCAATGACCGATCAGCAGTCCAGCTGAACGAGGCTCATACTTGTGAGCGTGTGGGCTTGGGGCTGGAAGAGGAACTGGAGAGGAGACTTCGGGCATTGTCTCAGTCCGACCGGCCTGAGCTTGAGCAGCAGAAGGAGAGAGGACTGCGAGAACAACTTTCAATTTGTCACCCGTTGAGACAAGAGTCTCAGCGGCGTGGTCGACTTCCCAACGTGCACAGCAGATCATGCGTCGAACCCATTCTGGAGAGCCAGAAAGGTGGAGGGGTTGTGACGTAGACCGGTCCTTATCATCATTTAGCAAGTCCTTAAACTCGATGCGGTCCCACGGGACGAAGGCATCATCCCGCTGCACACGAATACGAGGATTTGTGCCAACTTGAGCCTCTAAGATGCGTGAAGCTGAGCGTGCACGCTGAGCGAGGGGACTTGTACCCTTCTTGAGTAAATCAAGGGTATTGAGGGCTAAGCCATCTAATGTCAGTTGACACGATGATTACAATGGCCAGACTTACCTTCAAGGGGCACGATAACTATTTCGTCACGTCCATCCCTGCACCATTTCTTCACCTGATGGAGCGCATGTACCAACACGCTTGCATCAACCACCACTATATCAGCATCCTTGTCACCCCTCGACTCCTCGCTCGATTTCCTGGGTTTTTGCGCCTTGACTACGCTGTATTCCTTCTCTGGTATAGGTTCAGCGATAGGCTTCTTCACCGGTCTATTGCTAGAAGGGGCTCGCTGCTTGAGCGCATGGTTGGTAACGTTGCGGCGGTTTGACTCGGCTTGCGGTTGACGGCGGTCTCTCCAATTCCCAGATGCTGGACCATGCGTAACTGACTTCTCTAATTGTTCGACTTGGTGGCTTAGAAATGCAGCTCCGAGGGCTCGAGACATGGCGAGCTTATTCGCTGAGGCGGCAGTTGTGGGACCCTGGGTGTTATGATGACGATAGTTAGCGGGTGAAACTATCTCAGTAGTGCTGCTGAAATTACCTTGCTCTCAGCCATTCGATAGGTGAATAGAAGAAGAAGGTTCAACAAGGCAAGAAGAAGAAAACAAGAAGAGAAGGATAACTTCAAATGTAGGCTGGTGATACAGCCTGAGCCCACATCGCAATACTTATGACCTATACTTAGTCAGCAACTGTGGATTTGTGGGACAAGGTCAAAGTTCTAAGCGTAAATAATTATTATAATTGAAGCGTCAAAAACAAAGCGGTTTGCAATGTCTAATACATATGCACTACATTTCCGAGGTAGATCAATAAAGCAAGGCGACTAATAGGTTTGCCCGCGACAATTAACCAAAACCAAAGATCACTCCAAATAAATCTTTCCATCCCCTTCTCACCACGATTCGCGACCCCGCGCCATATTCATCAGCTAGCCACTCTATATAACGAGCATCAAGGGAGCTGAGAGGGCCAAGCTCAAACGATACCATATCTTTCGGAGTAAGGTAGATGATCGAAGTCTCTGGTGTACCGGAGGTCGCTGAGGGAAGTAGGTTAGCCAGGCGAGAGAGTTGGAAGCTGGTGTTGGCGTGGAATGTTTGAAGTAGTGCGAGTGTCGTGAGAATCTGACGATCAGATCGTTCTCCAGTTTCCGGAATCGTATCATCACCAGTGCTGCACAGCTGTGGCACAGATCTTGTGGCAGCCGAAGATGATGAGGGTTGACGCCGCCGATCAGCGCCAGTGTTTCCAACTGGCCAAGTCATGCCGCTGGACCTTCTCATCCCCTTTGAGTTTGGGCTTCCAATAGGACACCCCTCAATCCCCATGCCCACATTACGCACAAATGTACCATCGACGGTAAGGTCGTCGTCACCGTCTAATCTGACGCTGCCCCAATTGGCGAGTGATCCGTTGCCGGTAGAATAGGATGCAACTGAGTTGCCGCGCCAGGAACCCATCCAGAGGCCTGCGCAAACAATGCACACATCTTCATATATTCTCCACGGATCTGTCCATGAAGATGTGGATTTGTTTCTGATATCGAGCTCAGATGAGGGGCGGCAGCACCCATGTGCGCATTGATCGCCGTCTAGCTGCAGAATGCGCTCAACCTCATTCCACTATTAGGTGAATTAGCACATATACCGAAAATGTGACTGCAAAAATGCGCACCAGCTTTACATCGCTCCACGTGAAACGGAAGACAGATAAACGATGTGTAGGCCCTTTGGTACCTGGCTGCAGTTGCTGCGGTTTTGAGAGGTACAAGGTAGGTCGTGAAGTTCTTGAGGGCGTAGATGTCGTCAGGTCAATTAAAATGTCGTAGTAAGATGGTTTCTCCAAGAAAATGGTGTCAGTCGTACCTTTCAAACCAGAATGAGGGGCATCGCTGACAACAATACTAATATGACTCACAAGCAATCCAACCTCGACCAGTTTTACCCTCATGATCCATCTTGTCAAGGTCATTGAGAGTAACCATGCCAAGTACTTGGATACCAGCTTTTGTTTTTCCTTTAAGCTTAGCATAATACTGTGTTGCCGCGTCATTCTCATCAATATCGTTAGTTAATGGCTCAAGTTGCGCTGCGTAACAGATATCCGCAGCAACTTGGCACAGTATGCACGCAGCTTCCACCGGTGGGAGAGTATAGATAAGTATCCGCCGGCGCCCAAGGACATGCTTGTATAGCGTCAATGCCGAAGGTCCTAGGATGCGCAACAAGTGCGAGAGGTGCATGGTGGGATTGAATAAAGACAAGTCCGAATCTGGCTGCCTATAGGTGTTAGCCATGAACAAGAAGACTCATGCTGCACCCCACATTATCAAGTTCATGGCTCCAACCATGCCAGTCACCAGCACCACTGAGATCTGCTCTCCGAACCTTGCGTTCTTCAAAGAATGCAGAAGCAGGTTCCCAGTCGCTATCAGAAGGTTCTAGAATACCTCTATTTGCTAGTGAGAGATAGATAGAGTCGGCTAAAGCCCGAAGGGCAGCGACATGACGCCATGGACGGGGTCGAATAGAACTAGCTAGTAGCACTCCAAGAGATGTCAGCCTAAACCCGCGGTGGCCTTGTTCAGAGGTTCTCCGCCTCCGGAAAACGCATACTCCGGAATGAGTGCCCTTCGTGAAGTACCTGATTCAAGTTAGATAAGCGCAGCAGCAATACGGAGGTAGGGCACATACACCACATCTTGGTCTACGAGGTGGAGACCACTGGGAAGGGAGCTAAATTCAATACCATCGAGCTCAAGGTCTGGAGCACGCCTAAGTCACGAGCCGAGATGAAAATAGCTAACATACCATCGCTGGCCTTCAAACTCCAGTCCACCAAATTACCCTTCGTCGGGTGAAACGAAGCATGGAAGATGGCAACTGGATACTCAGTGATCAGCTGTGCTGTTGCACCCTCGAATTCAAAACGGACCTATATCCTGTGGTGCTCTCCCCTTTGAGTCAATAACATCGATGGACATGGTTGCGGCCTGCAGCTAGTGCACGCTGCAGTGAGGCAAGTGTGACAGGTCATTCAGGAAGGATTAGAATGTCACAAAAAAGTCACTGGATGAAGGCAGTAGTCACACTACCGTCACGCCTAATTCTTGATGGCTTCAACCAGTGGATCGCAGCCTCAACAAATCAATGTCTCTGATCTCGACCTCCAACAATTGTCTGACGTGCGCCGTCAGCTAGAAGAGGTACCCATACAATGCGATAGAATCTCTACATCTCTGATCCCGTTGTAGGAACTGAACCACCTCACGAACTCGTTCGCTCAGCTGAAGCAAGCACAAGCGAAGTTCAAGTCATGCATCGAGAATGTTGGAGAAGTTAAACCTCAAAATAAAGGTACGCCCATCTTTTCGCCTGTAGGTGATTATTTAACTCTATCCATATAGGAATGACTATTCTCGTTCCTTTGACCAACTCCCTATATGTTCCTGGTCACTTGAGTGATCCGGAGAACGTGATCGTCGACGTTGGTACAGGGTATTACGTGAAAAAGGCATGTACGATGTCTTGTATACACAGTTCATCACTTATGAGACGACCATGTACAGTCTCGAGCCCAAGCAGCAAAATATTATGAAACGAAAGTGGAATATATTCGCACCAATCTCGAAACTCTACAAGACACAATACAGAAAAAACAAGAGAATATGAACTACCTCATTAACGTGATGCAAGTTAAGCTACAGCAGTCTCAGCCACAGCCCTCCTCCAAGGGCTGAACTTCCATGTCGAGGCAAGATTATATTTGCACACCGCCCTTTGTCTCGCTCATTTTTATTTCATAGCAGGACTGGTATCTGTATAATTTCCGCATGCGCAATATTTCATCATATTGCGTTTCGTGAGAGCAGATTCTAGCAGATGGCCTCAGAAGCGCGGTTCCCTCACACCAGACAATATTGCTTCAGCAGTTTGCGCTGTTTCAGATAGATACTAAAATAAATGTGGCCAGTCTCCTTCGAACTTTTCCATTTGACCCAGAACTTGGAGCCAGCTAATTCATCGCCCCGTAAAACCCATGGTTGGTCAAAAGACGCGAAACAGATCACTCCGCTCGGACGTCATTTTGTGGAAAAGTAGCCGCAAGAGTCAGTGGGAAATGATTTCTTATCTGTCCAGGAGTAACAACATCCTGAATAAGTTACACTTGTCGCGACGGGATTAAATCCTGTAAGTTATCAGAAGTCCCGCACACCACTGTAGCACCGGAAGCTACCAACAACTCTTTAATATGTAAAGAGCACAACATCTTTCAGGTCAGCCATTCACTATTAAGCACACCGAGAGCGCCAAGGTAATGCCACCAAGTACAACGAAGTATCTACTTCATGCCACCGCCCGAAGTTGCCCTTCTCGCTGTATTCACGGTTTCAAACGAGCTTTGGACTCCCAATTAGCCATATGTTTCTCACCCGATTATTCTCGTCGCTTACACTGCGCCACCAGTAGTGTCTTCTGGCTCAATTTCAATCCTCTGGCCATTTGGGTCTCTGGCATAATCAATGCGCAAAACAGAAAGGATGGCAGCCATTGCAGTCCACGCAGCGTTCTCTCCAAAGCAATGACCTGTCAAGGTCAATTGTAAGTTATCCACGATCTCACTAGATGAATACTCGCTTAACAGGACAAATACGCATGCACGGGTCAGCGAACAACTTGGAATGACAGAAAAATTGAGTCACTCACCTGCCATGGCCAAAGGTAAAATGGTTGATAATACGGTCCTTCAGTTTCCCATCAGTTGTTACATGGCGACTAGGATCGAATCGCGATGCGTTTGGAAACGTGTCTGACAATGCCCTGACTATACATGCTCAGCTCAAGCAATGGAAGGCATGTGCCGCATCGTGGCATACCATTGATTAAGTATTCCTGATTGAACCACATATCACGGCAATATTAATCTCAACTTATAAGACGTCGCACCTTTGGGAACGAAGTACCCATTGTTCGCATCATCTTGTGATGTTGCGTGCGCAATTCCTGTGCAAGACGTTCAGCTATGCAAGCACAAAATGTATTATTGCAGACCGACCTAGGGGGAGGGGAGGATCCCACATTAGCACCGTACTCACGGAGAACGGCATCAAGGTAAGTAGTGAAGCTCTATCCCCAATGGATGGTATTTATTATGCCTCACAACTTAATTTATTTCTGTACGTGCTCGAGCTTGGACATCGGGATAGAGCACCATGGCCAAAACGAATGTGTGAACAATGGATGCAACCTGCGGAATATCAAGGTAAGATCAGGAATCCTAAAAGTCCTAGAATCGCCGTATCTATTCCAGCTAAAACGCCGCATCCACGTCAAATCATGCGTTCGTCTACCGAGAGAAACTCTTACCTAGGTATCTGGTTAAGGCAAAAGCCTTCCTCATGTTCTCATCAGTGTCGTCGTCAGCTTGACTGAGGAAGACAGCAACTAATGAGTGTGAAGCTGTGCCCTCTGCCTGCAGGCAAACTTATCATGCAAAAGCGTCTATACAGAATGCGATAATATACGCATCTGTACCTTCACTTCGTTGGAGGGCTCTTTCAAAAACTGCTGAGATAAATCTCTAGCGCGTCACATCAGAGCATAGACCCCACAAAAGCACCACATTGGCAAATTTTCGACTGCAAGCGACATTTTCAATATTACAGAAATGCTGTGGGAGATGCGGACATCTCTGGAGCAACTACCCGTACGATGATATCAAGGAGTGAGTCACGAGCATGAGAAAGGAATGGAACTTTGTCTCCGTGAGTAATGTGTCCATATCTCACAGCCCTGCTTAGGGATGCCGAGTATCTGTCACAGTTGTTTTAGTCGTCAGCTACGTCGCATCGATGCAAATGAATCAGGTACGAACGCTTCGATGCTTGTCTGCAAGTCAACAACAATAATTTAAAAGATTTGTGACTAGTTCACTCGCTTGGCGAGAGTAGATCTAGCGATATCAGACAGAGGCTTCAGCCCTCAGGACTTGGGAATAGACCTGAGTCTCGCCGTACGGAAAGAGTACAATATTGAAAGCCGTTCCTCCTCTGCCTCATCAAGAGACCAAGAACTGGCTGAATGCTGATGTCGTTTAGTGTCCAATTGGAGTGCATTACCCAATAATGGTAAGGGAAGAGGGCCGGGCGGTAGAGTAAGAGGGTACACGCATCTGTGAGACAGTCGCAACGTTACAACCAAAGCAATCCCTACAGCGAGAATGTGAGCGAAGAACATCGTAAGCCGCGAAACCAAGCCTATGTCAGTGTGTTCGTTAGCTTTATATATAAGGGGTCGAAAACAAGCTTGAATGTCCGAAAGTAGTAGAGATAACAGGAACAGCATACTGAATGGATGCAATTGAGACGAAAGGACGAGGTTTTTTGAAAAGGCGACCGTGTCGCAACGTTGACTGCAAAATATTGTTAATCCGAGTCGCTGGTAAGAAGAGTCAAAGACGCGCTGTTGAGGAAGGGAACGCGGTCACGTGCAGGTCTACCACTCGTGCTACTCGCCGATGGCTCAGGCAACTCTGAGGCAGCATTCATCATTCTCTAGATAAACTGTTGCACTATCGCGATACCATACATCGTGTCTCGACTGGTGAGATTGCGAGCGCGGACACCATTAGCCTTTGAAAAGGCTACAGGACGAGAAGACGCTGATTTGATTCTCACGACACGTTGATGCGGACGATCTAGGACTGGAAGATCGACATCAAGCATGACCAGGATTGTGAAGAGGATTAGTCGTACACGCTTTCATACATCTTCGCGGACGCACCGGAGCCTTATTACCTCCACACCATTGTCCTACGCCCTCAGAGTACGTGCAACTGTTTTCAGACGGTAGTTGATTTAACGTGGAGGGCGTGTTCGGAAGGCGATGGTTGAATTCCTGAACATGAAATAGCACTTCAGTTCGGAGTACAGCTGTAATTTTTAATTAGGATCTCTTTGAAGTCGGAGAAACGTTCGGGGTTCGGAAACACGAAGGGGCAGGAAGTCCACAGTATCGCACAACTCACAAGGTATCTCTACAGAGCCGTACATTGATTTTGTCGACCATCCTTTGGAGCACTCATCCGAACCTACAGGTACTTTTGACCGCCTCGCCTCTCTTTTATCACTACTCCGACACCAAAACGACGCGCGTGATAACCGCGCGTCATTTTGGTGCGCTGAGGGGCACTATTGACTCGCCAAGGTAGTGATACGAGGAAATGAAATGAAATACTACGTCCCCTTCTGCTCCGGACCCCGAATTTTCATACCCCTGCAAGACACCGTGGACACATCATTTCGCCTGTCTCAGATGGACACTACAAAACCACTCTTTGCTGTTAAGACGACTGACGAGAGGCTCTGCATTAAGTTTGTTCGTCACTAATCAGAGGATGTACATTCCTTCCAACGGCTTCGCTCCAGCCCTTTGCGGCTTCGACGATCTACCAGGTTGATGATCGCTATGAGCCTTCCGCTGCTTACTCTTGTTATGCGGATATCACTACGGAACTCGAGAGTACAGCTACCTTAGATCGAAGTGGCTGAATTTCGGTTCGTCAGGGGGGCGTGGACGAAATACGATACATATGGGGCGGCTTTTCCGAGACAGAGGGCCGTCTGCTGTGTAAGCCTATCGGGCGCCATGCAACGGTGTAGCAGATGCATCCTCATGGTACGTGAATCACTTATGTGAACTACAGTAAATGCGATGAGTCTCAAACTAGACCCCTATGTGAATAAATACAATCAGCCGTTCCAATGGAATTTCCTTGCGCAATTTCTTCACAGCCTTGCGCAATGCTACTGCAGCACCTGAGCAGTCCAATCCCTTCCAATCCCTCCGAAACGTCAAACATATTCTCGTAGAAAGTAGAAGCAAGCCGGCCTGTGACTTTGTCGTCGACAGACCACATAGAACCTATGACACTGCGGAATCCAGAGACTCCTGCGATGTAAAATAGCCAATGATGTCGTTAAACGATGACTGAGAATATTACACGGCAAAGAGCAAAATGAGATAATTCGCTACTTGCTAATCAGCACAAACCGTGTAGCAGGAGACTTGGAGAAAAATCCTGCCACGCGTTCTGAGGGTAGAAACGATGATGCTTCAAAGCGCAGTTACAGCGGACAATGGACGAGTCTCTAGAGGCGCAGCAGGCCAATTGATTGACCGAAGCAGATATCATATTCGTGACATCCAAGAGCCGCAATCCTGCCACATTAAAACCTTCGTTTGCTCGTGTCCGATTGGCGTCCGACTTGGGTGCTTTTGGCAAGGATTTTTGCGCATCCCGACAAAATTCATGGAGGTGTGAGGTCCTTGCATGAAATGAGTGAAAAAAAAAGAATGTAACTCATGATGTACATGCCACCACAACTTAGACCAAAGTGTGCCGGCATCCATTAAACTGTTTCTGTTAATAGCCAATGTTCAAGCCAAACCGTATACCTCCCAAATTTCAATGATTAATGAGTCAGATGTGGTATCCTAGACTACGTAGGGTAGATCCACATTCAAGTATTACCATAACATCAAGAAATCGTATCTACCGCAGTTGCATCGAGCAGCCGCTACATAAGTATGTAGACGCTCTTGAGTTTTGTGCCATTAAGCTCGTCAAAATCAAAAATCAAAAGTGCAAAAAAGAAAAGAAAACGAAAGTGGGCACAAGAAGAAGCTAACCTATAAACAGCGGATAAATTAATCGCATGGTAACCTATGTCCCCCAACCCTTGTCGAGATCCCTCAAAAGTATCCCCCGTGTCCTGTCTGGCGTGGGGGTAGCGGGGGAGGAAAGGCGTCTTCCCCATCATCCAGAGCGTGTCCATTTTCGACGAGGTACATCGTGCGCCTACCGGCTGTCTTCTCATCCGAGGGATAAAACGACGCATCATCATCCTCATCATCCTCGTCGTCTGCCTGCGCGCCCTTGGGGTCATTGTAGTTTCCCGCCTCCTCCTCGTACACCAACGCGCTGAACCTCTCGTCACAGTAGATACTGGCGCTGACATCGCTCGGGGTATCACTTATGGACGAATGAGCGATACTGGTCGTGGTCTGCTTCCCGTGGCTGGTCTCTGACCGCGAGCGCGAGGAGGAACTTATTTCAGGGCGCGCATCTATGACGCCTCCCGAATGGTGACTCGACCGGTCATGGCTAGAAGAAGTCGACACTGACGGGGCGGTGGAGGAACGTGTGGAGCGAACAGATGGACCGGACGATGAGCCTGACCCACTCGCACTACGCGGGGTCAGCAGAGCAGGTGGAGCGTGAGTATGGCTCATCGACGATACGGACGAGAAATGTTCATGGAACTTCGAGGGAGCCACCGCAGGATGAGGATGGTGTGCATCTGGCACCTGTGGGAGAGGCGAGTCTGGTGGTGGATGGCGCGGAAATCCCTGCGCGCCATGCATGCGCCGCTGGAGGAAAAGAGGTGGTGTATCCGAATGCTGCGTCCGCACTGCACCATTCTTGGATGGGCCAGACTCAAAACTCTCATCGCTGGGTACCGTGCTGTGACTCGGGTATCTTCTTGGTCCAACCTCAGCATTTGCGTGCGCGCGCTGCGGAACCACCGAATCAGATGCGGTATGCACGGGCTGCGGACGAGGGGGAAACATAACATGTGGCAGAGCCGGAGAAGTTTTACGATGAACCGGAGATCGAATGCGCAAGGGTTGGACTGGGGGGACAGGAACAGGTGCCATTGGAAGCGGTCGGAAAGGTGGCATTCTGCGCGACGGCGTCGTCGGTACAGATGGTGGAACGGGGATGGCTTGCGCTGGTGGCGGAGGTAGCGCTTGCGTTGGTGGTGGTCCAGGAGCCCTTCGTGACGGTGTGGTTGGCACTGGGAATGGCGGGGGCTGCGGCAATGGCTGAGTGGGTGGAGGAGCTGCGGGCCGAATGCTGACATTTCGGGAAGAGGGATGCGGGGAAGGGCGGACAGGAGTTCCAGGAGCTTGTGAGGCAGGGAAAGATAAGGCAGTAAGGGGGATGATGTGTGATGGCGTGTGAGCAATCACCGAAACAGCAGAGCGAGCAGGCGTGGATGGAGGCAGAGGGGAAGGCAATGGCATAGAGTTTATTGTCTGTTCCGATGGCCGAGGGACGGTAGGAGTGGGAGAAGGCGACACTACTCGAGCGGGCGGAGGAGAGGTACGATCTTTTCTGCCAGCGCTTGACCCTGGAGGAGAGGCGTTAAGCTTCAACTTAAGGGGAGTGAAGCCAGATCGCGTTGGGGACGAGGGTCCAAAATGCTTTAGTGGCCGCGGACTCGAAGGAACTGGCATTGGAGGCATCGCGGGGACAGGTGGTATGTCATCACCTTCATCATCGCTGACTTGCTGTGATTTCTTTGGCTTCCTCCGAAAGAAGGCCATTGCGCGAGATTTCCCTTTACTAGACTTTTGCGATTTGCTTGACGATGCTGAGAGGTAGCCTCCATCTGAGGAGCAAGCAGGCTCTCTCTCGGCACGCAGATCCAAGGCAGGTGGTTTTCCTTTCTTGGCTTTACCTTTTGCTTTGCCCGACTTTTTGAGACCAGCACTATCGGAAAGGTAATGACTATCGCTCCCATAACTCGCTTCAGATTTTGCAGGACTTGGGGTAACACGTTGGCGATCAGTCTGCAGTCTGAAATCGTTACTTGGACTATTTTCAGTGTCATTTGAAGGCTTCCCAGACGAATTTGACGTCCTTCCGGGGGTCTCTCTTCCCTGGACAAGTGTGCTCGGCAGTTGAGCAAGAGGTAAGGACAGCGATAGCTGCCCTGACGCGAAATGGTTAAAGTGCACGTGGGGAGCTTCGAATACACTTGGCTTGTGCGTGTGCGTGTGCGTCTGACTTGCGTATGCCACGTTGTTCTGCGGAGAGAATAAGAATGAGGAGTCATCACTGGTAATATTTGAGGCAAAAGTGAGGGCAGGCGTCAACATCTGCGGGGGTGAGCGCAGCAGTAATATTGAGTATCACTTCATATCCGAGATAATGTTAGCGTACCTCCTCTACCTCTGTTTCAGGAGGGATATCATCGAGTTCTTCTGATTCCTCAGCGAGAGGGCTATTGAAAATCCAATTTGCGACGGTGGAATTATGGGCGATACCGAGCTCCAAAGCAGTTTCGAGAACGGATGCGCGAACGACATTAGAGTCCGGTCTAGCTCTGTGTTTTGTCGGCCGTCTACGGACTTGTAGGCTTGCGGTCGACATATTTGAGTAAAATGAGTGTCCGAAGGTAAATGAATGGAGACGAAGTATGTTAGGGCGACGAATAGGAACAAGATCACTGAGTTCCTGCAGTGAGTTCAGATGTTGGCTTTGAACCAGACAAAGGCCATATGCATCCGAAGTATGAAACAGATATGAAACTTGGGATTGGGGGGTAAGTATAGGTTGAGTAGTAAGATAGGTACGAGAAAGCGGTACCTGGGATGAATGATGATGGTGCTCGCAACAATCAAATTGGTATTAAGAGGGGGGGGCCTTGAAATAAAAGAATGTCTCTGACGATGATAGCTGCGACGAGCTCAAATCGACAGTAACGATAACGTCGAATCAAACGACGACGAAACACACTTGTAGAAAAACACGAAGCTGAAGCAACCGAAACTGACCGATTTCCAATTGATTGCCTTTTAAGGATTTGGCAATGCTGGCACTCATTCCGAGTCCATTCACCATCATGTAAGTACTGCGTACAACTGGGCTGGTTATCCGTGATACACCGCGCAAAGAACATTAAAAGGTACTTGTACCACGACAAGTCAGGCGTAACTTTGAACAAACTTTGAAAACAAGTATATACCACGATGAAGCAAACATGTATCTCGTGTTCGATATGGTGCACCCTGGAGGCCATGTTTAGCTGCGACAGCCACAGTTACACAGTTCAACCTCAAGAAGGCTCAAGTACTTATGTAGTGATGCTCGAGGAGTGTGAGAGTGAACTTCCTAATTTGATAAATTGAAAGTGGTGCGATGAGTGAAAATGGGACGATATAGCACAGCGCACCTGTTATAACCTCCACAAGCCCGAATTTCTTCTCTTTCTCCTCATGCTATTAGCGCCACCGACAGTGTCAGCACAATGAATACCGACAACGTCGACCAAATACTTGTCAGTGACCTCGAGCTCGATCCTAATGACCCCCTCTCCATTCTATTCAACAATATGTCCGATTCAGATTCTTCCTCCTCTCAACCACAGTCTCCCCCAGACTGGTCTCAACTTTCATCGTTCTGGTCACAACAGCCCGTAGACTCCATTAACCAGAATATAAAAATATCTGACCTTACCGACCCATTCGACTTCTCCTTCCCAATGGACCTCGATCTAAGTACAGCACTCTCCATTGAACCAAGTGCATTGCACTACACCAAATCCCCTTCACAGCCTATGTTCGACCTGAACTCTATCCAGGTCCAACCCCAGGACCTGCTTTCCTCCTTTCCCTTCACCTTTTCATCCCCTACACTAAGCACTGCTTCGGCTTCTTCCAGCTTCACTGATGAAAAGTCATCCCGGATGAGCTTCTCATCCGGTTCCTCCGTCTCCCCGATCATGGTCCCGCTTAGCTCGGGAACAGGTATGTACCCCTTTTTCGCTTCCTTAAACCATATCTTTATCCTCTATCATAGATCCCTTTTCTGGAGCGGTTATGCAGGCAAAATTACCTATACCTCGCCTTATATCTTCTATTCCGGCATTGCCTTCATGCAGACCACCAAAGAATAAGCCGGAGCCTCAACATTACCTTTCATCTTCCGCTTCTTCTTCACCCTCTCCTGGACCTACTACCCCAACTTCTGACTCGGGATCATCTGCACCTATCGCTGGGGCCACCGTCATCGGTCGCCCAAAGACTAGCCACACCACCATTGAGCGTCGTTACCGTACCAACCTCAACGCACGCATTCAAAGCCTCAAGGCTGCTGTCCCTGCTCTCCGTGTTCTAGACCAGAACACCACCCTAGAAGGTGACGCCGTAGATGAACGTGGGTACATCGACGGTGTCAAGGTCGCGAGGAAAGGAAGCAAGGCGAATGTACTTGGAAAAGCAGTCGAGTACATCCGGTGAGCCTCATCTTAATCGTATAATCGTGTTCATACTGACCATGTTTAACAGTGTCTTGAAAAGGCGTGAGATCAGGCTCAAGCGTGAGCAAGAAGGACTGCGTACTCTTATTCTTGGAATACCGGGTGCTCAGCCTCTCCTTGCGGAATGGGATCACGAATGGGCAAAGAAATTTGGAGGCCCAGAACGTGACGAGATTGACAACGAAGCAGAAGGGTACGAAGGCAGTGACGATGAAGATGGCGATGGTGAAGACGAGGGTGATGACTCTGAGCGAGCACGCAAGAAGCCCAGGTTGACCAAGGCACCTGCGGCAAAGAAAGACAAGAACCCCACTGTCCCTGCTGCTCCTGTCGCCGACGGTCTCGTAGCCGAGAAGCGCAAGCGAGGTCGACCTCGCAAGATCCAACCTAGCGCACCACCCCCAATTGCTCCTGCTGCACCCGTCCTGCTTAGCAATTCAATTGGTGCGCCCGTGCAAGGCGAGGTCAATATGCAGGCCTCCCAGCCGCAGCAGTACCTACTTGCTGTCTTTGCTCTGTTCTCATTTTTCAACTCGCCTTTCACCTCGACAGGTGGTGCACATCCTCATACACACCAAGGGTCTGTTCTTTCCCACGTCGCTGCAGATTCTAGCACTATCCCCGCCGCTGCATCGTGGTCCTGGAACAGCGCTATCCAAGCTGTCCACCTCTTCGCATCCGTTCTGGTCCTCATCACGATCGTCGTCCCGTGGTTACCTTTGCCGAGGAATGTTCAACGTGCCAAGATCATGCGCCTCATACCCTTCAGTTCTCTTATCTATAGTCAAGCAGCACTTTCAGCAACTCACGAGGATGAGCCCCTTTCTGCGCCTGTCTCGCCTGATATCAGTGACTCTGAGTCGGATGGAGAATTGACATCCACGGAGCTAAATACCCGCCAGCACCAGTCCAAGTGTCCATTGTCGGACGCACTTGCTCGGAGGGGCTCTCAGGACGAGCGCGAAGCTCTCACTGGTGCACTTGGATTGGCCACCGGTACATTCGGCACTGTCCGAAGTCTTTTCGCCGGGCGTACTGTGACCAAGAGCTCTGACCTTGAGCGCAAGGCATGGGTTCGACTAGCGGAACTCGTCGCTCTTTACCCCTCCTCAGCTCCAGCTCTTCTGCGTCTCCAAGCCTACTTGCGTCTATCTTCCTTACTTCGTGCATCCGGCCGAGGTGCCAACCACGCATGTGATCTAGCCACGCTGGCGCTCCTCGCTCATTCCCTCCCTCTCTTCTACGTGCACGATCGTGCGCAAAGGCTATGGGACCGCGCGCGAAAGCAGTTGACGGCCGGGCATTATGAGCGGTTGGTGCTAGAAACGCTGTCCCTCGAAGAAGCTGCACAGACACTCGCATCCTCGCATTCCACAACATCGCTAACGCCCCTCGGCGCGCTCGCTACCACCCTGATTCACCAACGTCTCTGCTCGCACACCTCTGACCTGTTCGTGCAAACCGTCACACTCTTCCAGGACGGTACGCTATCCCAATCACAACAGTCCGAGAACGCAGACCGAGAAGCC
>PVYP01000975.1:0-23724 GCA_002995295.1 Rhizopogon vulgaris
TTGCGAAAGGAGGAGGTGGAAGAGAGGCAGAGAGGAAAGGGGTGTACATAATGATAGAAAGGATTTGGCTCAGATGTCCTGTACAATGAGTTCAAGTTAGATGCACATTCATCGAATAGTCACATTAGGTCATGTGATCAACCAGAGTATGAACGAGCTCAAGTCTTCTTCACTCTTGTTCCCCCTCCTCACACTCGTGTGGTGGGAAGGAATACAAGAATCTACCAGTTTACAATGTATTGAGCTCTATGCAGATAAGATGCAGAATTTGCCCCAGAAGTACATTACTACGTTGTATATAGTATTGATTCAGCCCATCACACTGGCCAGAAGAGCCATCCTAACCTGGATAAAGAAAGGTCAGGACGAGCAAGATTATCGAAGGCTGGAGATTACATACGAAAAGTCCGTAACGCATCTGACGGAAGTAAGCGGCGCGTCGTGAGTCGAAATCCACTTCGGGATCGATTTCTGGCGCAGAAGGTGCTTAGTTTAACGAACACATAAGGTAACGGGCAACTTACCATTCACCCTAGGTAATGGGTGCATGACAATCATCTCTTCCTTGGCCCGAGAAAGAAGGGCGTGATCGACCCGATAATAATCTTTGACCGCTTGCCACTCCGAATCATTCTTGAATCTTTCTCTCTGCACTCTGGTTACGTAAAGAACGTCGGTATCAGACAGGACCTCCTCGAGGGACTCCAACTGCGTCACAGATATGCCCGCCTTCCGCGCGGAAGCAACGACCTTTGCGGGCATCTCAAGTGTTGCAGGCGCCACAAAGTTTAGACGGACCGAGTAGTGGCAGAGTAGTGTGACCAAGCTATGAACTGTGCGTCCATTCTTCAAATCTCCCAAGATGGTAATTGTCTTGCCGTTGACAGTCCCCAACTCGCATCGAATGGTATAGATGTCGAGAAGTGCCTATGATGCGTCAAGATCCAGGCCGTTCCCAGGCTTCAAATCCTTACCTGAGTAGGATGCTCTCCTATTCCATCTCCAGCGTTCAGAACAGGCACAGGGGAATACTTGGCGGCGAGCTGGGCACTGCCGACATCGGGGTGCCTAATCACAACGGCATCGGCATAAGACCCTACCGTGCGTATGGTATCGGCCAAAGTCTCCCCTTTCTTCACTGACGAAGCATCCGTGTTGACCTGAATTACTTCGCCTCCACAGCGCTTCATGGCAGCGTCAAAGGAAGTACTCGTACGAGTCGACGGCTCGTAGAAAAGAGTGCATAGAACTTTGCCCTTCAAGATGTCTAGTGTCCCATTGCGCTCGACCTGAAGTTGCATTTCGTGGGCCAAGGAGAAGAGATCGTACATGTCACGTTGAGTGAATTGCTTTACAGAAAGTATATGACGACGGTGGAATGCCGGGTGAGGACTGTGAGTAGCAATCGATGGTACAATAACAACTGAACCAGCGGGGCCAGTGGTAGACGTTGGGAAACCCGGCTGAGAGAGGAGTACAGAACCATCAGGCACTCTGGTACCAGGAAGTCCAGAAACAAGTTGCGGTTTTGTGGGAGACGCGACTGCTTGTCGCTCTCCAGCGTCATGCATGACGGTCGCACTGGATACATCTTTTCCTAGAGGTAAATCAGAGAGTTCGCCGTCAAGGAATAACGTTCTTCCATGCACGACTACTCTGTGCAGTGATCCAGCGACAGAGCTTCTCTCTAAAGGAGACCAGCACGTGCTGTGATTCTGATGCTGAGCTCGCCGTCCTAGGACAACCTCTACATGAGTTGTTGCTTGTTCAGGAAGACCGAAGATACGAATCGGGTTATCGTGAAGGCGGACACGAATATCCTCAAGAGTGAGTCGACCATTGGTAACAGCAGTAAGTAGCAACGGCAATGTTTCCTCCGTTCCGGACCATGCGGAACTCGGCTTTTGAAGTTCCGTCGAAAGCTGATGAGGAAGTGCCCCGACTGAGAACGCATCGATAATATCAAGGTTCTTCCACAGTGCCTCTTGATCCTGGGCGGATGGCAATGACGTAGGTTGAGAATATTGTTCCCGTGAAAAGAACAAAGCGAAGACTGAGACATCACAAGTGACTTTGAGATTTTTTGCCTTGCTCAGTGAGATGAGGAGTAAATCATCTTTGTTTCTGACGTCGGTAATGTGAACGCTGCGGTTATGAAGTGACGCTAGGAGGAGCACTGATGCAAGATTTGAGCTGCGGGCGTCCGTCACGATTATTTTGTTTTGAGGCCACGAGGCGAAGTAGGAAGCGACAGTGGAAATTGGAGGAGACCCGAGGTTCCCGTGGAATGAGATATACAGCGACTTCACGTCGGCTCTGACTTCCTCGTTAAGAGCCTGAACATTACTGTCTTTCCCAACGATGCTGAGAGTGTAGTTGCAGCGTGCACTCCCTACGGCTGTGGCGTGAGCCTGCTCAAGTGAAGTGGCATCGGTGATGGCGCCATCGAGACCGACTGGGAGAACGAGTGAAGTGGTGAAGCCTGCGCTGATGGAAGCCCGCGTGGCCTGCTCGAAATCATCGGTTCCTGGAGAAATGAGGCGAGGCAGGAATGCAGAAACGTTAACAAGGCCGGGGAAAGAGTGCGTCAGATAAGAGCATTTGGAGTCGATACTCGATACTTCCAATGGGAGCTTGCGAACAAGTGCCTCTGCAAGCAATTTCGCGTTTTTGACGTTCGTTATGAGGGGAATTGCGAAATCGACTGCCATACGTCGTGTGCGGTATCCTTTACTGGCGTAGCTCGCAGGCCTGCGGTAATTGTTCTTCGACGGAAGATTGATATACATGTCAATCAGGTTGTTGGCCAAGTGCTGCGTGAGGGAATACTCTGACTTCTGCTTGTCGCTGCTATCTTCCGGAAGGGATTCCAGGTACTACGCAGGGTAAGCTTTAGTGATACTCCAGAGCTTCATTGAACTTACTTTGCAAGGAACATTATGCTCAGTCAAGAAGTCAGCAGTACCGGATGTAGCGAAAATGTTGTACCCGGCAGCGTGAAGCTTCTGCACTGAGGGCAGAATCTCCAGTTTCTCCCGATAGCTCCCAATAGAAAACAAGATGTTTTTCTTTGGCGGTACAATGCCGGTGGATATCAAAGCCTTCAGATAAGCCTCATACTTATCGCGCCCGAAGCAAGCAACTTCTCCAGTAGAAGCCATTTCTACACCAAGAACGGGATCCGCGCCGGAGAGTCGACTGAAGCTAAATTGAGGAACCTTGACTCCAACGTAGTCTGGAGGAAGACCAGGATCAGGGTAGCTCTCTACTGGCAATCCAAGCATAACTTTGGTGGCCATCTCAATGGCGTCAATGCCGGTAACTTTGGAGACGAATGGGAAAGATCGCGCAGCCCGGAGATTGCACTCGATCACCTTGATCTCATTGTTTTTGGCTATGAACTGGATGTTGAAGGGTCCAGTTACATTGAGGGCATTTCCGATCTTTGCAGTGGCCTCCTCGATTTGACGAACCGTAGTGGGATCAAGATCTTGCGGTGGGTGAATGAGAGTAGCGTCACCAGAGTGCACACCAGCGTTCTCGACATGCTCCGAGATGAAATGCATGATCATCTTACCGTCCTTCGCCACGGCATCCATCTCTATCTCCTTCGCCTGTTCTATGTATTTCGTGATGACGACGGGATGTTCGCGTGAGACAGCAGTTGCTTGAGTCAAGTAGTTGGCCAAGTCGTCGCCCGTGGAAACAACATTCATGGCAGCGCCCGAGAGAACATAGGAAGGACGAACGAGGACGGGGTACCCCACTGAATCGCAGAAGGTGAGAGCCTCTTGGAAACTAGTCAATTCCTTCCATCGAGGCTGGTCAACGCCAATCTCATCGAGTAACCGAGAGAATTTGAAGCGGTTCTCTGCGGTGTCGATCATCTCGGGAGACGTTCCGTAGATTTTCACGTTCTGACGATAGAGGGGGAGGGCAATATTGTTCGGAGTCTGGCCACCCATGGACAAGATGACACCGCGCGCATTCTCTGCATCATAAATATCAAGAATGGTCTCCAAACTAATGTTCTCAAAGTAAAGGCGATCAGCTTCGTCGTAATCAGTGCTGACAGTTTCTGGGTTGTAGTTGACCATAACTGTCGGTAGACCTTGGTCACGAAGTGTCCTGATAGCCCTGACCGCGCACCAATCGAACTCGACTGAGGAACCGATGCGATAGACACCGGAGCCGATGACCATGACACCACTGTCATTAAACTGAACGTCATGCTCGACAGCGTTATACGTGGTGTAGAGGTAATTCGTCAAAGCGGGGAACTCGGCTGCAACAGTGTCTATTTGCTTGACGAATGGGGCAATACCGATTTCTTGACGAAGTCTCCGGACAGCTAACTCCGTTGAACCCATGCAACTGGCTAGCAAGCGATCGGAGAAACCAAGCTGCTTCGCTTGTCGGAGGACTCTATTGCTGACCGAAGAAATGGAATAATCTCTGTGATTGTAGTGCATTCGTTAGACAAACGTCGAAGATCAGGCGAGAGTGCACGCACGACAATCGCTTCTCCATGTGATGGATGTGTTCTAGTTTTGTCAAGAACCACTTGTCGATGTTAGTCATCTGCCAGATCTTGTCGACGCTATAACCTCGATGGAAAGCGGATGCAATGGCGAATATGCGCTTGTCGGTGGGATTAAGCAGCTCCTCGTCAATATCAATATCCTCCACAAAGTCGTTCTAATGAAACGGACCGTTTAGCTTTGATAAACTGACTAAAACTGTTCTTATATACCTTTGCAAATCCGAGGAACTGATCATCAATCGCCCGTATCGCCTTCTGAATGGTCTCTTCGAAAGTTCTACCGATGCTCATGACCTCACCAACACTCTTCATGCTGCTGCTGAGGAGTCTGCTGACGCGGCTAAACTTCTTGAGGTCCCAGCGTGGCATCTTGACGACGACATAGTCCAAGCTCGGCTCAAAGCAAGCGCTGGTCACTTTCGTTACAGAATTCTTGATTTCGTTCAGCGGCACACCAAGACCGAGCTTAGCAGCGATGAAGGCAAGGGGGTAACCCGTGGCTTTTGAAGCGAGCGCTGAAGATCGTGACAGGCGCGCATTAACCTATTTAAATATTAGTACAATGCTCATCGGTCTGGATGATGAGATCAACCTCAATGATGCAGTATTCCTTCGAGGTCGGATTCAGGGCATATTGAATATTGCACTCGCCAACAACACCGAGATGACGAATGACATTGATGGCAGTCGTTCGGAGCATGTTGTAGTCAGAGTCGGAGAGCGTTTGGGAGGGTGCGACCACAATAGAGTCTCCAGTGTGAATGCCGAGTGGATCGAAATTCTAGCGCGGCATTATGAGATCATGCATACAATGTTCAGTGAGAAGTGATACTTGCTTCCATATTACAGACAGTGATGCAATTGTCACGACAATCGCGCACAACTTCGTACTCGATCTCTTTCCAGCCTTTCATACTCTTTTCTACGAGCACCTGAGGGCTTGTCGCAAATGCCTTGCTACAGAGAGCACGGAGTTGGACTTCATTCTGCGCGAAGCCAGATCCAAGACCACCCAGAGCATATGCAGCGCGAACAATGATAGGGAAACCAATCGTATGCGCTGCTGCAACCGCTTCATCTGGAGTGGTGGCTGTGGCAGACTGAGCACAACGCTCCCCGATGTCCTCCATCGCTTGGGCAAATAATTGCCTATCCTCCGTCATGATGATAGTCTCGATGGGAGTACCAAGGACCTGTACCCCAAGAGCCTCAAATTCATCTTTGAGTTTGATGCCGACATTAAGGGCGGTCTGGCCCCCAAAAGTCACATAGATACCATCCGGTTTCTCGTACTTGATGATTTTGCGCACGAAGTCAGGGGTCACGGGGAGGAAATATACCTTGTCCGCAAGACCCTTCGAGGTAGCGATGGTGGCAATATTTGGGTTCACAAGGATGGTATAAATGCCTTCCTCCTTGAGCGCCTTGATAGCCTGCGAGCCTGAGTAATCGAACTCGCCCGCCTGCCCGATGGACAATCCACCGGAGCCGAGGATGAGAACCTTCTGGACATTGGCACGAGGAAACTTCTTATCATTGTCTTCCTTGCGCAAGCCTGGTAAGGATATAGGCACCAAAATCTTCGTGTTGACGCATTCCACGACACTCTGGATGAATACATCGAAAAGAAATTCCGTATCGCGAGGTCCAGGAGTAGATTCTGGATGGAATTGCACGGAGAAGAATGGTTTGTCTTCACAGTAGATGCCTTCATTGCTACCGTCATTAGCATTGCGGAAAAGCTCTTTCCATCCCCGAGGGAGCGTGTCTGTGTTGACCTGGTAACCATGATTTTGAGACGTGATGTAGCACCTTCCGGAGAGTACGTCCGTGCAGGGGATGTTCTGCCCGCGATTACCGTATTTCATTTTCGAGGTTGTAGCTCCCGCTGCCAGGGCAAGCAACTGGTGCCCCAGGCAGATACCGAAGATAGGGCGATCGCTTTTTTCCATTGCCTGGGCGAGTCGGTTGATCGTGGACATGATTGTTACGGGGTTACCTGGGCCGTTCGATACAAACAGTCCATCATATGGCTCGGCTTCATTGACGAAGTCGTAGTCCCAAGGTACAACCTTGAGCTCCACTCCACGGTTCGTGAAGCATCGGATCTGATTATACTTCATGCCCACATCCACAGCGAGAATGCGAATGACACGTCCGCTTGGGTGAAAACGATGTTCACCAATGGGTTGGAAAAGTCGAGGAGCTGATATTGATACTGTGGCGACGAGGTTTTCGCTGTTGGGATCGTGCCATGGGAGGTCGATGTAGTCCCAGGATGCTACCCCGGGAGGGGAGGATGAGCGGGAAACCGAGCGGGACTCGGGAACAAGAGGCTGTGGAGGGGCATCTGGCCTTCGGGCTAGCACCTTGGCTAGCATAGAACCTTTCTCCCGTATCTTTTTAGTGAGGGCGCGTGTATCCACACCGCAAATGGCTGGGACGTTGTTTTCTTTTAGCCAAGCTCCAAGTGAAGAGTTTGCCAAGAAATGGCTATGATCCTCTGTATATGACCCGACGACGAGAGCAGCGACATGAATGCGTGATGACTCGAAATTCAAAGGAAGATCATCATCATTTTTGAGGCGTTCCGGCACCCCATAATTTCCAACTAAAGGATAAGTAAGGACGAGGATCTGGCCCTCGTAGGACGGATCGGTCAAAGATTCGGTATAACCGACCATACCTAAGAGGTGATATGTCAAGATAAGATAATACGAAGCAGAGAAAGTGAACCCAACCAGTCTGAAAGACACATTCTCCAGAAACACTTTTGTCTTGTGCTCCGAAGCTGATGCCTCTGAACGCGGAGCCATCGTTAAGTTCCAAGACCGCATCATTAGAAGAAGGGAGAACATCATCGTCATTCGATGGAGAGAAGGTGACTGGAGGAGCTGGAAAGCGGGAAGTGCTCTGAACGCGAGTGAACGCGGGTCGAAGACGATCAGGCATGAGGTGAAGGTGGAACTACGTGTAGATAGCAAAAGAACGATTGAATTTTGAGAGTCAAGAAACTCTCTTCTTTTCTCTTCACCCAAAATTTTAAGGGAGTTTTGATTGAAGAGAGAAGAAGAGAAGAAAAAAGATTGCAAAACATCATCGCAATCATCAAAATGTCCGAAAACCCAAATATGGAAAGCGAAGGAACGCGATCGACCTTCCCGTTCCGACTTAGTCACGCGGACTAGGGGGATCCCCAGCGTCAAAGGTTCACTCCACCATGATGTTAATCCCAAATTATTCCAAGCCCATCATGCATAAACGACGTGGCAGCTACCCCCGCTTGATGCTCAGCAATCACTGCAGGATGCATGATTATGACGAACTTTCAGGCTTCTGCATTCAATTGCCAACTCATCCCTGCCGCCACGTCTTGGAATCATCCACAGATAATAATAATAACAGTACCGGCATTAATAAACGGTCCGCTGTTGTTTGCTTGCACACTCTCCCCATCGGTTAATTTTTCTCAGGTGAATTGCTTGCAAAGTTTCTCATGCTAAGCAACGTTTCGCCCCAAGAAAATGAACGCATCACCAGACGAGCCAGTAACCAATTCCACATCCAGCTAGCCCGTAGAACTTTTTTTCACAATCATAACTTAATCTGCAATGTGAGACTGCGATTGGTGCAGCACTGGGAACATATCACATCTCTCTTCATTTCGCTGTCACTCTTATAATGTTGCAGTACGGCCCAACGTTCTGATTCTCTAAAAGGTATTGTGACCCGAACGGAATGCCGTGGCACCACGGCCATGATCCTGTAAGTGCGTCATAGCATGCTTGTACTGAGCCAGTATATACTAATCGACGATCCCCCACTGCGAGAAACAATTTCAATTTTCGCGAGCGAAAGTTTTACATATTTAATGTGCCAGAGCGGCAGAACACACCGAAGACTGCGCACGGTATGTGTCACTTTTTCGAGCCAGCCAGCAGGCAAACACGATCCACCATCTTCATATCCATGTCGTGTGAATGTTAGACATATATTCCTGCAGGCCTGAATTCTCAGTATGTGAGGTAGGATAAAGTAATGTATTTCATGTTGCGCGTCTTTTTCAATCGGGACGCGTACTGTATAAGTGTAACCGAGGTTACATTGATTTGAGTCTCTCCTTCTCAACGAAGCACGAATTAATGTATGGAGCTCGGATGCAGAATCCGCTATTAGTAGCAGACCGCCGGCCACAACATTGTTCGCGCCACGTATAAAAGTTATTTTGTAAGAACGAACGGAACCAATTGAAGTCATTGTGCACTTATGTGCGCGCTCGGAGGCTCCACCCTGTTCGGAGAATTGCCCGGATCATGCAGTTTTCCGCCATGTGCCAGCGCTATATGCATTACCACATCGTAGGCGCGTATTCGTTGCCCCTAACCGCGCTTTTCCTATATCTCGGAGAATCCCACCTTGTGTGGGCGTAGCGCTCGAGCCTATGGGAAGGACAATTCTGGGTGAAATCAATATGAGGTGTTGCTACGTCTGGTGCCTATATATGTATACCGGTGAATTTTTCATCACGATTTTTACCTTTGGTGGGGGACTTGAGTTACGATGAAACTTTCGAATTGTGGCTGCGCCGTATGTCAGTCTTTGCTCTTGGTCTAAAAATGTCGTGTCAAGATATTTGAGCTGTAGTAATTCTCCATACCGGCTGCATCATGCCACTGCACTAGTGTCAACGTTAACTTATCTCTGGTAGTAGGCATCTGCCTTTGTCATGCTTGAAACAGGGCCGTGGGAGAGCGGGGTTCGACTCCCCGTCTAAGAGACGTTTTTGGATAAGCTCAGCCAATTTGTTTTTATCACATTTCCATTTCATTTTCAACATCGACACAGGGAACGTGGTACCAATGCGCTGAAAGCTTGGAACATGGCTGTGGGAGAGCGGGGTCCGATTCCCCGCCTAAGAGACTTTTTTTGATAAGCTCAGCCAACTTTTTTTTGTTCAAATTATCGCACTAGTACTGCCGACACAAATCATTGAATTACATAGACAAGCTGATGTAATAACGTTCCATTGTTAACACTCTCTGGTAGTAAATCGGACAGTACACCTTGAGGTGGCGTGCGGGCACAAGCCTTGCTTCTGTTTGGCCACACAAATGACATACAAAGCCGTATACATACCATCTATTGGTGACTGCCCACCATTTCGTGATTTTTGTCTACAGTGCTCAATTTTGCACCAATTCCTTAGCTACTTCAACATTATAGTATTCTACATGTTCTACTATCATATTCTAAGTGAAATGAAACAAATCCGTTGGGAAATGGTGGGGATCATGTTCTGTGTGTGACATCACGACTCAGTGTCCCCTGCCGCCGCTGCCGACGTCGGACATTGAATATGACAAAAGGCATGCAATTTATGATTTAGAGTTCACGATGTTCACGAATCTGACATCTACCGAGCGGACTTTATAGACATGCTCATAGCGTGACTCACGAAATGGTGGGCAGTCAGATGGTAGAGTACGTACCATCGAAGTTCGCTACATAAATATTTAGTACGAATTGCCATCTTAGCAATTCATTGTACATGTTTTCAACATATCTTTGGTATGTTTTGTGGCCAAACATCTGGATTTGCGCGCCGTAAGTGTATCGAGCAAAATAAAATTGTCCTTTACTGATGCAGATCTCTTGTTGGCATCTCCAACTCTTACTTATAATTACGCTGTAGTTGGAGCAAAGCCTTACAGAAATTTTGAAGACTCTCACAGGTTTCATTGACAACCAACTGATGACAAGGGTATATGCGGTTTCCGATGAGATTGTATTGCTCCTGCGGTGCACGACAGGAGTAAGGAAAAATGAGACAAGACGCGATGCAGGCTAGGGTAACGATAACGTGAAAATTAACAGAGCAAACGGGGGCATCCGACAAAGAGAACACCAATAGGCAATACCTTAAGTTTTGGTCGTGAAGAAGAATAGGGCGACGTAGGAAGAATCGTAAACGTGGGTCACCATCATTTTTATCTAAGGCTCCTCTTCGGGTGCTACCTCCTCTTCGTACTCGGGCTCTTCCTCGACCGTTGCATCTTGGTATTGTTGGTATTCAGCAATCAAGTCTTGCATGTTCGATTCAGCTTCAGTGAACTGAAAAAAATACCAATTAGACCAAGTAATCGCACGATGCAGACTTGAAGTACTCACCTCCATTTCGTCCATACCCTCCTGTGTGTACCAATGCAAGAAGGCCTTGCGCTTGAACATAGCAGTGAAGTGGTCGCTAACACGCTTGAACAGTTCCTGGATAGCGGTTGAGTTACCCAAGAAAGTGACCGCCATCTTGACTCCACGAGGAGGGATATCACACTGTGCGGACAGCACGTTGTTAGGAATCCACTCCACGAAGTATGCGGAGTTCTTGTTCTGAACGTTCTGCATCTGTTCCTCAACCTCCTTCATCGACACTTTACCGCGGAACACAGCGGCAACCTGAGGGCGAGGTTTCATTGATGCAGGATCCTTAATCGCAAATCTGTACTTACGGTAAGGTAACGACCGTGTCTTGGGTCCGAGGCGGCCATCATGTTCTTTGCATCGAACATTTGTTGAGTAAGCTCGGGTACAGTGACTGCACGGTATTGTTGACTGCCGCGAGCGGTCAAGGGGGCAAATCCGGTCATGAAGAAGTGGAGACGAGGGAAAGGAACTGTGTGAATGAATAAATGTGAGTAAGGACGAGGAATATTGAACACATCGACGAACCCATGTTGACAGCGAGTTTGCGCAAATCAGAGTTGAGTTGACCAGGGAAACGCAAACAAGTGGTGATACCAGACATAACAAAGGAAACGAGGTGGTTGAGGTCGCCATATGTCGGTGTGGAGAGCTTGAGTGTTCTGAAGCAAATGTCGTAAAGGGCCTCGTTATCGATACAGAACGTCTCGTCTGAGTTCTCGACAAGTTGGTGGACGGAGAGCGTGGCATTGTAAGGCTACATAATCGTAAGCTCCAGAAAAGCTTGAAAGTCTTGGAAGGGCAGACCTCAACAACGGTGTCCGAGACGGCGGGACTAGGCACGACGGAGTACGTGCACATCATCCGATCGGGGTATTCCTCTCTGATCTTAGACATCAAGAGCGTTCCCATACCAGCACCAGTGCCACCACCGAGTGAGTGGGTGATCTGGAACCCTGCACCATTGATGTTAGCTAAAAGAAACGATAATACAACAAATTATGTTACCCACCCTGCAGGCAATCGGTGCCCTCAGCCTCCTTGCGAACGACATCAAGAACGGAGTCGACCAACTCCGCACCCTCGGTGTAGTCTGCGGGTCATCGGAGAGCCAATATGTTCAATGGGCGATTGAACTAGATGCAGTGGAAAACTCACGTCCTTTGGCCCAGTTATTACCAGCACCACTCTGTCCAAAGATGAAGTTGTCGGGGCGGAAGAGACCACCTAGAGGGCCAGAGCGGACCGAGTCCATTGTTCCGGGTTCAAGATCAACCAAGACCGCACGAGGAACGTATTTGTTTGATCCAATCTCGTTGTAGTAAACGGAGATACGCTCGAGTTGCATGTCATTAGTTCCCTTGTAGAGACCATCCCGCTCAATACCATGCTCGTCAGAGACCACCTCCCAGAACTTAGCACCTGGATATCAGATCACGAGATTATGAGATGTTTTGAGAATCGCGCGAGTTTTGCAGTCGTACCAATTTGGTTACCGCACTGTTAAAAGAACGATTTAGAAAAAGAGATGATGAGGTATGAAATATGAAGACCCACCTGGCCGGTCTGGATGTGGACGATTTCACGCATGCTGAAAGGTGCAAGTTAGTGATAAGTGTAGACACGTTGATCGAGAAAACGCGAAGATCGCGCCAGACGCGAGCGAGTACGACTGTGGAAGATAACAAAAGACAGAGAAGGAAGATAGACACGTACATTGGGAGTTAAGGAAAATAGTCGTTGAAAGGAACACGAAGGATGGTGAAGTCAAAAACGGGGCCTTTGAAAGTCAAGAGTTGCCCGCTTATTTTTCAAGCGGCGACAAATTCGGGTGGCGGCGGATTGTGGCATGCCTCGAGGCTTCTACACAACATTTTGTACGTAGATTTTAAGTGAAGGCTTACCCGACGCAAGTGACGCTCGCATGCTAAGTCGTAGTCTTGAATGTTTCCTAGTGACATGTCCAGTGTATTAGGCACTGCACCTTGTAGCATGTTACTCAGCTACTTATTCATCTCAGTTCACAATTTGTATATCACAAGAGTGTACCCTGACTAGGTTAATATCCGCAATCAAGAGCATGCCTTCAATATTGCAATGAGGACAGCGGTTATCAATTGTTACTCCACATTTGATTCGGGTAAACCTCCATCGCTCATGACCTTTGTGGAATAGTGCGAGGAAACACGCATCAGGGCGCTTCAGTGGTCAGGCGAAGCTACTACGTGTCCTGCTTGACTCGGAGGTGTCAGCAGTGCCTAACGGCTAACGCCCAATTTTGCCACCGCATCAAATTTATTACCCCCCGAGCAGTCTGATTTAAAAGCCAGTCAGTGAGGCTATGTTTAAACATATGCAATGCTAATATGGATGACAGATACATATACATAGTGAAGGATAAGGTGAACCCTTTCCCCAACAGACATGAGTGGTTCTACAACGCCATCGGACACCGTTTTTTCTCCTCGTTCCCCTCGTTTCCGAGATTCCGTTCACCATATCCCGACACCTGGTACAAAAGTGCACCGTCCAAAGCGTTATGTCCGTAAACGTTCCCTTGTTATAAAATGCCACCTTTGACAGGCATGGATGAGTCTAGGAGCCGCTTGTCTTGAACATTTATGTTGTAGGAGGGATCGCTCTATTGATGATATGTCTAGGTATTGCACTTGAAGTGGCCCTGCGCATATCGGATAAACAAAATGGTACATATACTGTCTGTCGATTCTTCGTTGTAAAACCCGCTGACAACTCTCCAGGCTTCTCGGTGCCTGAAAAGAATGTGTTCAGCTTCCTATCAACTCAGTTCCTAACGGTAATGCCAAAATACATTATCACTCGCACATCTCGATTCATCGATATGCGATAGTCGTTTGTCCCGACGTTGCTAGTAGTTCCTCTCGGGTATTTCTGGGCGGTAGCAGACTGGATGATTAGGTGGTATCAGGTTCGCACGGCCATCTGCATCATTTGCCTTCATCGCTCATCGCAAAGGATACAGCCATATGTTACGCTTTCTGAAGGCAAGGCACCCGCAACACGCAGTATCCTATTAGATTATGTAAGCAATGTCATGAACGACGCGCTTAATGCACTACTTACGGCCATCCTGCAATAGATCGCACTGAAGTACGTGGAACAGTCATTCCAGTAATGCTGACAAGCTAAGATAGCTCGTCGCCCAGTCGCCTAACCACCTTATACTATTCCCTCAAGCATCGGCACTGGTTATTATATATATCGACACTTACTGCCTTTTCTGTCATCTTTTTGCAGCCACTGGCCGGTTCTCTATTCCAGGTGCAACAAGTACCACACACCGCAGGTAAAGTCATCATCAGCTGATTCTCTTGCTGCTTGCTTAGACTGGAGTAAAGCTTCCAACGCAACAAGCATACGCACCGTCGGGCTCTCACCTACCATAAGTCAACTGAACACCTTTCTCGCTTCTGCAGGGGTAAGATTTTCGAGATCATTGCGGAACGTGGCTGACGTAGTGAGTAGTATGCAGACGCTGCAGGTAGTGCACCCGCTTTTAACTGCATGCGCTGGGCTGAGCTAGATCTAACCCCTAGTATACAACAACCTTCAAGATCCGCCGTTCATTCACGGCGGATGGTCTGTCGCTCAATTCACGGTATACCCCCCGCCTCTTGAAGACTGCACGAGTTCATAGACACCTTCTTTTGCAGGGACCACCGGGCCCCATTTTGAATGGAACTCTGGGCGTGAACGTGACTGGCGTTCAAACGCAGGTCAACTGCACACAACCGACCTCCTTCGATACCACTGTGATTTCCAGCTCGAATGTTGTATTACAGGCCACCTTCTCGAGTGATTGCAACGGCAGTCTCAGTCTCAATCCTAACGATGGTTCAGACCAATTCTCTGTCATGGCAGCGTCGACCTGCGCACCCTCGTTTCAGGATCTCGACTTTCAGCCTGTAATTTTTTGGTTTTATCATGTGACTGAAAGCGGGGACTCACAAGGGACTGCCGTTTTCTGTCAACCGAGCATTGCCATCTTCGTGGTCGAAACTACCATGAACATGAATGATGGTTCCCTGGGCGGGTGTACGATTATTGAACCCTACAACTCTACGAATAATGTCACAGGTAACCCTTTAAATGGGGAAGCTTACAATGGGTGAGCGCCTTCCTCTCTTTTTGGCGTTAATTACCTCACATGAGTATCACCAGGGTCGTGTTTGATTCAAGCAACAACACCTACATCATCGCCAGAGCTCTCGCTATTAATTCAGCTGTTCCAGGAGCTGTATATCGATACGCATCGGAGCAAACCGGTGGTCTAGATTCCATATTCGATGATCCTAATGGATTCGTCGATGCCACTACAAAGATCTATGTAAGAGGTACCCCGTGTCATTCAAAAACATTCAAGTGACCCATTATTATTACTGCTCGCATTCAGACACAGCATCTTTCCGTTGCCGCGCAAAACATTTATTTCCTTCCGGCAAACGAGACTATCGCTGCCCAGCTGACATCAGACATTCCAAGGCTATTCATCGAGTACGCATTGCTTACTCCCCGCAAACCATCATCGCTTCTGATAACCTACACCTTACCAGAACATTGCCAGCACACCTACTTTCCGTGCTGTTCATTTGCATCGGAATCACATCCCTCGTAGTTCACATCCTGCACCAGCGCACCCGCAGAAACCTTTGGTTGACTAGCCCACCTGGTTCCATCGCGGCAATCGCATCCCTTACATCGCGTTCTGGCTTCGGCGAGCTCCTTCTGCCCTACGATGATGTATCGCGCATGAAAAGCAACCTCGCTGGCCTCACTTTCCGTCTTGATAGACGAACGGGCGCTATACTTGCTGAAGAAGATTTCGACATGATCGACGCCACTGATAATACAGCGCTGTTGGGCCTTAAAGAGGGTTACAGCACGTCTCCTCTGTCGCATACGTCTTTCAAGGAAAAGACCGAACCTGATAGCCCTTGACAGAAAACTCTACCTACCTACTGCGTTTTCGTATTGGATATTCTAGGCGCTATTTATGGACGCTGTTGCTATCTTTGCTATCCTTCGTGTTGTAGTAACAACCATGATCAGTTTCGTGCACCCTCGTGATTGTGGATGCCAATCAGGTGTGGTTTGATCAAATACTATCAATACCAAGGACGTATGAACTACCGTCCTCCCGGCGGCTTTGTCAATGAGGGTCCCCGGCCTAAGCTTGACCTAAGCCTGTACATACTCAGCACCAGAATCTCAGTATCATGTCAGGATTTTCTCCTCGAGAAATGTCTCCATCCATATTTGGCAGTGGTCTTTTCGGGGGCACAATTCATTGGATCACAGCGGTGCAGCATAGTCCCCAACATTTCCAGGTCTAGGGTCAGAATGGACAACGTCTACCTGAAGGCTGCATTTTCTTGATCAAGCCGCAGCACCGACAGGACATCTTACCAGACTTGCGCTTCGGATTCGACGCAACACGTTTGCACACCTTGATGTTTGAATCAGAACAGCTGCGATGACCCCTGATGATGCAATCGAAACCCTCCAAGCGATGTCATTATCACAACAAGTACATTGAACATTTTGATTAACATTTCTACCAATCATCATCGGACCAGTCATCGTCATTGGCGACCATTCTGCCTGGATTCGTCATCGACGGGGGTAAATAATCATTCGGATCTATCTCGTCGTCTGTACCGACCTGCACGGGAGCTGGTGTTGGCAAAGGGGGCTGGGGAGGGTTCGCCAATCGGTCCATCCATTGCTCATCAATTGCACGTCCTTCTGCCATGGAAATCCACATTTGCAAGAGTAAGCTACAGGGTACAAAAATGAGACTTGTTGAAATGCACTCATCCGGACAGGTACTTACTGGCATTCGTTGCCTGCACAAGGGAGAAGTGGATTTGCTGGTATGTTCAAGCGCAGCGCAGTCGCCGGCACGCTAGGACCAGTTTGATCGGCCCGCATCAAAGTTCTGACCAAGGTCTGCATGTTTACGACACATGCTGCTGGAAGGGGAATGGGACCATCTTGATGAGATGAGCCTCCTTTCTTATCTTCTTCTTTGACAGATGACAGGCGGTAGTCCTCCTGCTTGACAGATAACGGTTTGACATCGTCGTCAGGTTCGTATTTCGAGCGTCGTTCATAGTCACGTGAAGAATGAGACGGGCCAGCATTCAATCGTCGCGGAGAAGGTGATCTGGAGGACATTCGGCGCGATGATATCTGCATGATGTGATTCAGGTCGAAACTAGCAATCGGAAGAAACATGTTAACCTGAGGTTGACTGCTCCGGAGTAGTTCGCCGACGGATGTGAATGACCCAACGTCAATCCCAGAACGCGAGAGCACTCCACGCACCATCTCCTCCTCGTGAACCAGCACCACAAGGGGAACCCCACATTTTGCAGCGTCATGTTCGAAGAGCGTCCGCATACGTGCGTGCAGAGTATCCACAACCACATCCTCTTCAGTGATTCCATGCACAAAAGGCTGAAATAAATTGTCAGAAAACCAGATATAAGTGTAGGCGAAGAGTGTATCACATCGCCTTTTTCGTTTTGAAGAGTTCCTTTCATCTTCAAATGTGCAGTTACTGTTGCTCGTCCAGAAGCCAGATACTCCGGCAACATTACATCTGTCCACCCGACGTCGATGATGTGAGGTTTCTCGAATCGCTCGGGACGCCGATCGTTATGCCACGTGTTTATAACTAAAGATATCACTCTAACTGATTCGGCCCAAGGTGGATTGAGCAGACCAAGTGCTCCTGGTGTGACGCTTTTCGTAAGCAAATGATACAACACCCTTTAAAATGGTCAGTCGCTAGTCAAATCTGTAGCGATATCACCGAACCTCTGGTTCTCAAAGTCCCCCCGTGGATTTTCTGGATGGGGTCTCACCCGAACGAAACCCCGATTTGCCGGACTGTTGTCCTCCTTATCCTGTTTCTTTTTTTGAGACTTGACCTTGTATGTCTTCAGCTTCTCCTGAAGGTCACCCTGCGTGGCAAAATAAATTGGAGACAATGAGACGAAGTTGTCGGCCTTCCACGGTTTTCTTGGAGGCCGCAAACCGTGCTTACGAACGAATGCCCACATCTGATGAGATGTCATGAGGACATACGAGGCACCGTTAGGCAGGATCCCTGCAGTGTGCAATGTAAGTCGGCGTGTAACATGAAAACTTCAGAGTTTGTACCCAAGACCAGCTCTACGGGCGCTCCACGACCCCCAGGCCTGAGTTCGCGACCAGTGTCATTCATAATGGCATCAATCGTTGGTTTGTCGTCGTACATCTTAAACCTACAGATCCGTTGCATGGAGATGATTCTTCAATAAAGGGTGCTCTTACCATTCTTCAGAGTGAGCTCTGAAGCCGCCGATTTGGTAGTAATCACTTTCTGGCGCCATAAGATCACAATCTAACAATGCAGTGATGGTTATTGGAATGCGACTTGGGGGCCGGTTCAACGTTCGATATAAGAAGAACTTATCTGGTCCGTGCGCGGTGGGAGTGTACAGACTCCTGCAGGCGTCGTTTAACCCTCAAATTTAGATAGAAGCCTAAGGCCTTCAGGTAAAAGAGAGGCCATAATTATTTAGACGCTAAAAGCCCACGTGATTCATATTAGTCCATGTACTTAACCGCATTTGATAAGTGTACAGTGCATAAACTTCACGAAGATGGCACCCCCAGCTTTTTCTCCAAGTCCACACTATCCTCAATACTAATACTTGAGCCCGCATTTTCAAATCCAATCATCCTGTTCGGCGAGTCAAGATACAAGAGGCCTTCTTCAACGGCGGAGTCTGGCTCTCTAAGCCTAATCGTTTCAGGTTCCTTCGGCGAGTTATGTTGAGAAAACTAGACGAGAGATTTGAAATATGCGAAATAGATTTCACAACGAAACGCACAATAACATATATAGCCGATGCCATGATGATGGCGGCTCCGATGAGCGATAGTGTCGAAGGAACAGTGTCGAAAAATATGTACTCCAGGATCCCAGCGAATAAGAGCTGTATGTATTGCCCCATAGATCCGCGTGCTGCTGTCTCACGCTGATATCCCATCGTAGTTAGAGTCTATCAGCAGCCTTGAGCTGCGAAGTCAAGGGATAGGGAGACATCCTACCTGAGCGAAAAAACCACAAAGTCCGATGAAAATTAGCATGGCGGCCCATTGCCATTTTTGAGGGTAGACAATCGGGATGTTCAAGAAGTACATTCTGCACCCCATCAGATGAGTGAGCCACACAGAAACAGCGGAGCTCACGCAGAAGAAGCCACGATTGTGCACCATACAGAGAAAAACGTCATAAGATGCATTGGATGAGCGCGTGTTCCTATCGCACGCATCGACAATACTGCAATACGCGAGTTATGGAATAGCTCCCATGGACTAGAACGACGTACTTGCACCAGTCCCTAAAATAACCCCAAAAAGAGCAACACTGTGGAGCATGATTCTAAGCGAACATTACAAGGAGGATGGGGACTTACCCGACAGCTCGTATCCTGTCTTCCGCAGTAGCCTTGGAAGTCATATCACCACTCCCAGAGTTTACGCTAGAAGTATTACCAAACAGAAAAGGTGGTCGAGCAATTAACATAACACCGAGCAGGCTAAAGACTAGAGCAAATAAGTGTAACGAAAAGATGTCAATATGATTGACTAACTGGCCGCAAATGCTTCACGTTTCGAATAAGGCTCCTTTAAAATGAAGTGCCCACCTATCGCTACTGACAGTGGAAAAAGGAAACTCAGCACCGTCGCATCTGCTAATGATAGATACTGCAGAGAATAATACATTCCAAACAGACCGAAGAAACTTTCAGTGGTGTTAACATGACCTCCCTAGTATATCTACGAACCAGAACTCACCCGCATAGGCCTCTGTTCAACAGTAGTAGCCTAACGCCTTTTGGGCCCATGAAAGGATCTGGAATCTTCATGATAACCCTAACCAAATATATTTGAGGACGAGTGCAGCGTATCACTGCAACAACGTACATGTATGACACGCAACAAATGAAGGTGATGACCTGAAATTTTGATCAAGTTTTTATTCACGGGCGATATCATAATACCAACCATGCGGACTGTGATAAGCTACACGAATATAAGACAGATTCCAATGGCTTAGACAAAGACACATACCTCAAGGGTATGCACGGGCACATCAAGGCTGTTCAGCTGCTTGACGCCGAGATTCATGCACACGAAGAAGAATTGTGCAATTATGATCAAAATCATCCCCAAGTTCATCTCGACGAAGGCGGATACACGCAATTTCATATCTCGCCGTCGTATTTGCATATCCTCAAACCATCTAGATTGGGAGGCGAAAGTCCATCCCCTTGTTGGCATAGAAGATGTTATATCGTCCCCAGTGGCATCGTCCTCAGTTGGGCTCTGGACAAGAGCAACGTAGGCGTTGGTCGTGCTCATTACGGCCGCGTTCAACTGGACGGAAAGAGGAACGAAAGTTGATGGCCTTGGACGCGAATAATCCGTAGGCCCCAAGGTTGATTATCGATCTCAGGCAGCCCATCTCGGGTGCCCTCGAATCCCTATATACACCATGTGCGGAGTCACAGACTCACAGCACCATAATTTTAGTCAACAGTCCAAGAATAAAACCAGCTGACTATCGGGAACATTATCATTGTTCAACATTGCCAAACCTGAATGTGTGTGTGATGTTTTGGTGAGAAAACTCTCTTAGTCTCGACATACATAACCCATCTACCAACCAGGTCGACATTAGAACCTCTCGGAGTTGAGTGATTATCACATACCAATAGTGTCAGATGGACGGATGTGTTTCAATCGACAATCCGGCCCAATTGTGAACTCGGCGGCCTTGCCACGAATAAGTTCACCTTACACGGTAGAGAGAATCCCACTGATCTGGGAAACGCACTCCAAACTGATGCCATGGTAAAGCTCCAGGGTAATTAAAGTCTTTCGTCAAGATCTGAATTGGGTCAGGGTGTATACTGTACGGATGTTAGAGATTTTGCGCCCCTCATCGACTTTGTTTAGTTTTGGAGCGAAACAAACAAGCGTCCCTGACCATTATGTTACATATTCCCCAATTCATGCCAATATCGTCGGGCGAGGTTAGCCCTCAGACTTTGGAATTGCAGATATGAGACATAACAAGCAGACTTGCAAGATTGCAAAGTCTCGGACATGTTCTTCGATAACGCGTAGTGTAGTCTACACTTATATATGTGCTACGAAATAATAATTCTCCAGTCGGGTTTTGACATTGCCGGTGAATTACAATGCGCGAGCTGCGTCGGTCTCAAGACCCGTGTTTTGTCAGTGTCGAGCTCCGATACTAAATCCCAACAGAGACCAGACGATAGCAGCACCCAGAACTGACAACAAAGATGATATGACTCCAAAAAATAGGCCTTAAAATTAATATAATATTGGCTTTGCTGTTATTAGGTCTGCCTACGGGAGACTACATTTAGCCTACCCCTGGATGGTTGTCGGAATAGCTCCCATTTCATTCTGCTTTTCTTCTCCCATTTCATTCAAGAAGCACCTGCATCACAACTTGCCTCGCGCGAATCAACCTTGCTTTCGGGTTAAATCGATGAGCGAAGACAATGATCCTCAGAAGAGGCGGGGGCTAGTGAAACGAAGTCACTCAAATCCTCATCTGTCAGACGAAAGGGCGGCAACTCGGAGAGCGCCCAGTGACCGTGATCTATCAACATGTACCCGGCCAAAGGCTTGGCACCTGCTATTGACGACTCGGATGAAGTCACTACCAGCTTACGTCCCCTGATGAAGTTCACGGAAGGTAACCACTTCAACTTGCAAGGTGTAAGCGGCTTACTCTCCTCCCCTGACACAAACTTTCAATGCGATGCCCTGAAATTGGTCGAGCATGCGGCAGGATCCGAAAGCGCCGATTTTGCTGAATGCACGCCAGTAATCTTCGGTCCAGTAGCTGAACTCCTCGATTTCCAAACGTCCCAGTACATTGCGCGGCCATGGATACCCTGAAACTTTTCCTGGCATCTCCACACGCCGCTGAAACCATCAAATTAACGATGTCCCTCGTCCTTAACAATGTCCTGAACGATCTCAGCTCCTCTGAACCGATCCAGTTGGCTTCCGTGGAATTGCTTGACGCTGCTGCTCGTATAATGCAAGTATACAATCACATAGGACGGACCATGTCGTGTGTAAATAGCCGCACTGTATTTTTCAGTACGGGAGTCGGTGAGGGCTTCCGCGCACCAGTATTTAAAAGACGGAAATGCAAGGAAGCAGAGGGTCGAAAGTTTGAACATAGACGGATGTTAGATATTGAATATACAATGCTACTTCCGGTCTTCCAATATTCTTGATACTAATCTCTCCATAGTCCTGCCTCAGACACTACGCTTTCTGCTTTGTCAACTAGTGGAATGAGTATGAAGGCTTTGCAGAAGGCAACATGAAGATGGCTACTCACGACAACATAGATAGCAGAGGACATAATGACAGCGGCGCCGAGAACTGACAGTAAAGATGGAATAACTCCGAAGAAGATGCCTTCAAGCACCACAGCATAAAGCACCTGAGTATACATTCCAGTCGCACCACGCGATACCGTTTCTCGCTGCAGCCCCATCGTCAAAAGAGTCTGGGAAGTATTGGATCACTATTGGATAGGTTCGAATCATTCGTGTACTCACCTGCGACACGAAGCCAAAGACACCAACCATAAACAGGAGAAGTGTCCACGTCCATGATCTAGGGTATACAACAGGAATCTTAAAGATAACCATGCTGTTGGAATGATCATTTGAATGACAAGTAAATCGCAGTAGAGTATTTACGAACCCTACCGGTGCCATGATGGTCGACAGCAATGAAAAGAATGTCATCACATGCATTGGGTGAGCGCGTTTCCCAATTGCACGAATTGAAGTATCTATAAAAATTCATAGAAGCGCTCAGTACCATGAGAAAGATCAATCGCAATACATACATGCTCCAGTGGCTCCAAGTACATGAATCATACACACACTATCGAAACAGAGTGATGAAAAGAGCGGGATGAAGAACGAAGAACAGTACTCACCCAACACCCACCAGCCTTTCCGCCGGGGCTGTTTCTTGCACTTCGTGTCCTAGAGGGATGACAGCCAGGGAGCCAAATAGAAACGGTGGACGAGCAATTAGGACAACTCCGAGTAGACTGCAAACTAGAGAAGTGCCTGTCAGCAATGATCCTAGAAAGTTTAGAATACCACTTTCACCTGCCGCGGCAGCCTGTTTGATGGAGTAGCCCTCCTTCAGGAAGATGCCTCCAGCTAAAGCTGTTGTAAGAGGCACCAGAAAAGTGAGGACTGTTGTATCTGCGACAGATAAATACTGAAACGACCAATACAGCCCGCACAGTCCAATAAACCTGGGCATAAAATGATCGTGAGAACATTTGAGGTCGTTGTGTAGTTCATGATCAGCAGATCAGCACGCACCCGCTGATCCCACGAACGACCAGTAGCGTTCGAACACCTTTGGGGCCAGTCATGGGATTAGGGATCTTCTTGACAATCCTTAAGTTCGTGTGGTCAGCGATAGATTTGCATGAGCAGCAACCGACATACATGTATATCACGCAGCCTATGAACGTCATGCCCTGGGGACAAATCAATATTCAACTCAAGTCGGGCCAATTCTGTGTCATACCATCCTCACTACAACAACCTGTTATGCTGAGATTCGTTCAGGGATCAAAAAAAAAGAGAAAGGCCAACCTCAAGTGCATGTATTGGAGGGTCCAAACGGTTTAACATCTTCACCGAAATGTTCATGCATGCGAAGAAAAACTGGGAGGATAGGATGAGTAGCATCCCAGCATTTCTGGCGATGAACCCTGGAACACTAAATTTATTGGAATCGTTTTCTATCACCCCATCCGAGTCTCGTTGGCATATGGCAGAAGTGGGTGGTATCGA
>PVYP01000979.1:34497-45823 GCA_002995295.1 Rhizopogon vulgaris
AATCAAAAGCCTCTTTCCCGAGTCTCCCGAATTCTAGGATAATTTTTTTTCACCTGACCCCAAATCGCATACCCGGCGAGCAAGCTAATGTCAAAAGGTTAATAGCCATCAAAGTACTGAGTCTATGAAAGCTGGATAAAAGAAACGGGTCTACAGAAAAGCATTAACAATGGGATGTTGGGGGTTACGATAGTCTCTCGACACCTATCGTACGATACATCAATTCCAGTACACACTGAAAGATCTCAGTGCCCTCCGCTTGACTCATAGAGAGCTGTCTAGCCGTATTCTTCGATATCAAATTATCCTGTTCGACACCGACCTTCACTAGTATCGTGAGTTTCGTGGCCATGGAATGTCTCTTCTTGAAAGTGAACAAGGTATTGGTGCCAGGCCCCAAGGAAGGAATCTGAAGGACATGGAAAGAGGGAATTTCGTAGAGTGAAGAGAATCGGGTTAATTTCCTAAAGCACCAACTTCATAACAATGGGTATATGCCTGTGGTGACTACCGCATCGTGACACGCCGAAATATAAATACGCCCAGAAGGAGCGTATTCTTGATATGGGGCTTCTCGGCTGTCGCTACGACTGTAGAGGCTCAGCTTGAGACACCAATGCCCTACTTGCCAGGACACTTGCACCGGCAATAGCGATTCCACCAATTGCAAGAGGGAGAGAGGCTGCCGCAATACCAGCACCGAGGGCGGCGAAAGAACCGTAACGGACAACGTTAACAAGTCCTTCTGTCTGAAAACATTCAATGAGATGCGGAAAAGGTCGAGGTGTGGATCGGAGAGACATACAACGGCATTCTGTGGCACACCGCCCATGAAATGTCCAAGGTCGTTATAATATGGGCCTCTGGTGATCTTGCCCCTATAGGTATCCGAGCAATGGTTGAAGACTTCGTTGGCATACCAATAGCAATTCTTGTCACGAGAAGAATATTTCCCTCCCGCTCGACTCTTCTCTGCAAGGATAGATGCTATCTCCCCAACCGAAGGAGGCGAATCAAATTCACAAGATCGACCGAGGTTATAAGGATGATAGCCGATGCGAGACAATATGTGCAGAAGTGGAGTGGAGGAGCACAAGGCGTTCATGGGTATGACGCGTACGATGTCGGGCGTACTGGGTCGATTCTCCCTGTCAATCACCAGTACACCTGCTACCTCCGTTGAGTTATTTGGGTGATATATTTCGGCGACTAGGAACTCATGCTCCCAGCTTGAATGGCCCCGAGCCTCTTTGCGGTGTTCGAGTTTTCGAATAGTGAAATTGGCAAGAGTAGATTTATCATCTGCAAGGTCGCCAATAGTGATACTACTGAATTCTATCGCAGAATACACTGGTTTTATCATGGGAAGTCAGTTGACATCATGACCATAAATGAATAACTACCTTTGATACCGTACTCTGTTGATGTGTAAAGGCTAGTTCATCGTCAAAGAGGAATTCGTGACTTACCTTTGCACGCTTCTAGAGGTAGCGCCGCGGCAATCATGATTAATTTGAAGACACCTTCAGGATATGACAGACCTACCATCATGTGTGTTTGACTTGCACAACCAAGACGGACTACACCTGCTGGACAGAGACGGATTACGCCTGCTGGACGGAGACGGTTTACACTTGCTGGACGGTGACAGACTACACATCCTGGACAAAGGCTGGCTCAGCATGTTTGTTGATTCAAAGGGTATATGTGTCCTGAAGGCGCATCAGCTTTTGAGCTGGTATTTGTAGAGATGCCGCAATGCGACGAATTTACATATGTCGATAAGGGTCCAGGGAAGGTCCGCAGCTGTGCAGCTGCTTCCATTTCCCAAGACCGGGTGGAAACTGGGACTACACATGGTGTGACAAGAAGAAGGGAGATCTTAAATGAACCCTGGCCGTCACAGTGTTAGCACACAATGGAAGAATAGCGTGATTCCTTACTAGTAGAAGGGCCGACTGTCTTCCTTTGTCTAATTAAGGTCTCCCGTAGGGAGACTAGTAATCTATTGCACTACTATGTTTAGGAAGATACTTTTAGTGAGAAAGTAAAATTACAGGGCTCCCAAGTTTCAGAACTTTCATGATTTGAGTTCCATCGACTCCGAATTATAAATGTACGCTGTCGACGTTAGCGCGATAGCAACTGTTGTTGCTGACGCTGAGATGGCAGCACACCTCGTGCAATTCATTCAGATCAAGTTGTGATTGCAGCATCGGTACGCGGAAATGAGACGGGTTTCGCAACAAAGCGCTGCCTGGCAAAACCGATTTTTTATTTCTATTTTTTATTTTTCCGAATACATAATAACAGAATTGACAAGTGTCCCTAATGCGGTCGTCAATATGTCAATGATTTTTCCGAGTCCCCCGCAAAGTTGACATGACCTCCACACTCAAATCCTCCCCAACTCGTCGTCTACTGGATCACAAATATCCTCAGCCAGGAAAACGAGTGGAAGCGCAGCATGCATGGGTGTAAGGCGATTCAGCGCGCTCTGACTCGAAATATTACCATGCCCCGTGTGTGTAAGGAGAAAGAGCGATCTGTTGAACTTGCAACAGCCTAGCGTGTTATTTGGTGCATCGGTTCTCATCCCACTGGTCACAACCCTGTGCAGCACAAGCGATAGCTCTCGTTGCGGAGACCCTCGTAAAAGAACTCCGCAGCTGAAGTCTTGCACTCGATACAGGTGACCATGAGCCTTCTTCCACATCTCTCTCTTAACACGACTCCCCTCAAAGCTTAGCCAATGCGAGGGACGAAGACGAGTATGCAGATGTAGGTGAGTGATGCAGCTGCCTGGCGTCCGACGCGGGACGTGTATACATGAAACGTGTCTTGTCGGTTCTATTGGAGGTAGTAGCCTCGCCTGTGAGGAGGCCTTGGAGGTGGGGCTTTAGTTATAGGTGATGTGCCGACGGTGATGCGGGTGTTTTGTAGATTTGTGGGTGAACTGAGAGGTCATTCTGACTTTTGTATAAATTCTGGTTGTTCGATACAGGAGTCACCAATCTTACATTCCTCCGGACCCTCATCCACTTTCCCTCAACTATCACTGATCTTTTCTGTATCCTATACACTGATTCACTCCGCCAACGAGCGCATGGAGCCATCTATATCCCCAATCAGATCTCTCAGAGGACACACTAATGCGGTAGAAGAAGTGATATTTTCGAACCACGGGAATGAGCACAGAGTCATAAGCATGTCCTTTAACACGACTATTTGCATCTGGGACGTGCAAACAGGCAATCAAGTGGACTTGCTGTATCAGGGGATGGAAAAGGATTATGAATGGGGAGGAGGATGGCCACGTCATCCGTCAGGGATGTAGAGATGAAGGAGATCTGTCCCATCGCACGCGTTCCGTAGGTTGCATGCAGTTTTTACCTGATCAGAAAACAGTCTGCGTCGCATGATCATGACACACTAAAGGTTTGGAATTCGGAAACAGGAAAACTCGTTTTCGACATCGATGATCACCGGGAGAAGGTACAAACCTGGCTGTGGACCACAACGACCCATAGACCTTTCGGTCGCGTACTCCACATGAAGAATGTCGCGTTCGTTGGTCATTCTAAAGTTGCGATATTTGCGAAGGATATGGCGTGAACTCAGAATCTGCGCGTCACTGGATCATAAAAATATTCTGCCCGCTTATGGCTACGCACATGCTTTCAGCCCACTTATGGCGATAGTTATTCCTCGGGTAGACCATGGAAATCTGGCGATGTATCTGGAGCACAAGGATGCAATTCTCACCATCGTTAGACGCTCCCGCATTGTAAGTCTTCCTTTGTAAGTAATATATGTCGATGACAGATTGACGGCAGCGCTAGCTCAAAGATATCGCATCCGGTCTTCTGTGTTGGTATCAATGCACACGACCTAGAACTATAACTCTTCCTTAGCAGTTCATGCCAGCAATGTGATTCGCGGCGACTTGACTGGTGTAAGTTCTACCTTTTTCGACAGTCTCAAGTTTTCAACTCCAGCCGAATATACTCATTCAAACTGATGGGACAGCTTGCCTCGCTGACTTTGGTCTTTCGCTGTCGTTCTCTGAGGTCACGAGCATTAGTCATGCTTCCTGGACTTCGACATTTCAAGCTGCTTGGAGAGCCGGGGACCGGACTCCCAGTGCGGCCAACAAAGTGCAGCGACATCATCTATTCCTTCGGCAATATTATGATACTGGTATGTCTAGGCAATTTCAACCTTCCAGGTGAGAATGTCAGCCCCGCTTTTAGGCCCTCACTAGCTAAATCACCTTCGCGAACCGGCCGTCATCCGGTGCATTGACAAAGGGGAGGAGCTAGAATGATCGTATTATCCAGTATTCTCTAATGAATATTGGAATTTCATCTGGGAATATTGGTTAACTGCAGCTCACGATCGTCCATCGTCCGAGAGAGTTATCGAAGTTATCGGGAATGAACGCTGATTTTCACACATAACAATTTGTTTAGAGTCTAGCTTTATGTCCACTTGTAGTAGAGTGGATTTTTTATGAGTATCGTCACATAATATTACATCATTTGAATCAGTCCTCAGGCGACTTTGCTCGGTCTGCATCTACATAAGATGAAATATTGGGTAGTCACCCCATAGTACAGTAAGTCCACTGAGCAATCACATTCTTACCATCTTGTCTGACTCCGAATCTGCAGAACAACAGCAGCTCAAGACAAGCAGAGCATGCGGCTGATGCTCCTCGTGTTTGTAACGCTATTACTAAGAGGCATCTACCTTCAACTCCTGCAGTAAATCCACTTCAACCATCCCAGCAGCACGAAGAGTATCCTCTTTTGGATCTTCCACATCGCTGACGAGGTCTGAAAGTACGCGGAGACGATTCGTCAGCCACATGATTTGCAGAACGCCAGCGCTATCGATAGGCATTCTAGAGTCCATTCGATGCACCCCGTCTGTCATGCGCATTGATAACATCAGCATGATCAGAGAGCAGATGAGCGCGATTGCAAGCTAGGTTAATGCCCTGTTTAGTAACATATGCTTCCCGACATGCGCCCGAATTCTTACCGGCCATATGTTTATCTGGATGATGTAATGCTCAGCAGTGGGGTATATAAATGATTGTGAACCTTACGCCAAGATGCCATTGTAGAAACTGTTGCGAAATGGAAGTTTGTTCGATTGTCCGATCAAACCCACCCCCGCCGGAGCCAAACTGTCCAGCTTTTCAAAGCAGCATTATGTGAGTGAACTGCTTCGGAGCATACGAGTCGTTACCTGTCCAGAGAACTGCAGCATAGGCCCTTGATAGAGCCGATTCGAATTCATCGGGGTTGCACAGAACATCCCACGGAAGTGGTGGAGCTTTGGCCAGACCAAGGACAGCGCTGTGACCCAGTTCAGGAAAGTCAATGTCGAGTCCAATTTGCTGCATGAAAAATCTGAAGATAATAAGTGGGAGAAAATTACTACGAGCATTGCGCGAATTACATTTCTAGAAGAGATAGCCCATAACACGATGCTTCGTCCTGATTCATGCACCAACCGATGGGATGTTGAGCCCCGTTTTTAAAAGGAGAAACAAGCTTCCAAAAAATCCATTAAGTATCTGCGCTATTCCGAGCAACCGCAAAACTCACCCATTTGTCATGATGTGATGTGCTTGCTGATGGTGACCAAACATCCCATTTGAGTTCGTTCTTTGGCGCTGACCATGCCTCCCATTCCCTGGAAACAACCTGCTCATGGGGCGGGGAGAGATCCAGTAGTTGGTTGGTTCGCACGTCAACCGTGGCGGTGTGGGGTTCGACATCAATAGTGCATGCTACTACATGAACTTCGTACATGGTGGAAACAAGAGGAGGTTGCTGGTAACCTAATGGCATGTTCAGTTTATAATACATCATGATGAGCGACGAATGCTTTTACTTATGACACTCCTTGTAGGATATTCCCAATACACGTGTTGAACTGTTTCACTCTTGAGTAACTTACTCGAGTTCACAATAGTCGAAACGATGAACGCAACGGTCGGCTATAATAATAAAGCACTTAGCGAGAGATGCAAAGTTTGGAAGATTGAGTTGTACTCCTGGAAAGAACGACGACATGGCAGAATTCATCGCAACTTGATCTGGGACTTGTAAATGATGAATGAATCTATTCCAAGGCAAGATAGAAGAGACATACATGGAGCCACAAGCCTGTCCCTGAATGTCATGGTATGATTGGAATTTGAGATTGGTGGGTTGAGTGTATAGTATCCGAAGTTGTCGGCGTTGATTTCTGGAGAGTAGCTTAACATCGAATTGGGAACCAATCCACAATCCGCTCTGAAAGACGTAGCATTGACGATTGCACGGCCAGACATGTCACTAGGCCGGATGACATCGTACAGCGTGGCACCATTGAGCCCCATATTATGAGGGCTAGCTAGGCGACTTATTGTAGGGATTAATGCACTGATCGTTTGCCACTGAATTCCCATCATATCTACGTCTGGGCTAGGCCAGTGAGAGGACATCGTCGCCGACGCATCTACCGTGGCATTGAATGTTTGCAATTGAACGATGGACGACGAGACCACGTGAAGAGCAAAAACACATGTAAGATAGGCAGCGATCGACGCTATCCACCACCATGATGCAGCGATAGCTGTTTGCTGCCAAAGACACTCCAGAGCAGAACCTAGGCCGCTCCATGCGTTCACAGTGTCATGAAGAACGGTTAACGTCTGGCGTCGTGTCAGGTTCTTAAGCAGTGTCAACCGTTGCATGAGGTAGACGAGTATCGTGCAATAGATCTGGAGAATGCATTGGTCCGTAACAATGGAATTGATATGATTGTTTCCTTACCGCATAAAATGCCTGTGATGATGTATTCAATATAGTCACCCAAATCTCATTTCTAGATGTGATGAGCACGACTAGACGGTGCTCAACGCCCGAAATGCTGAGCGCAAGAAGAACAACATGGAGGAGAACGAGAAGGGTGTGTAGAAGCGTGGATAGAATGACAAGCACTGGCCCTGTTGATTCCCGCTGCCGCTGTTTAGTGATGGATAATGAAGTCGACTGGTAATCTGAAATCATTCATGTGAAAGGAATTGCTGCTAAGTTGCATGAGAGTACCTAATGATCCGGTATGTGCTTGTACTTGTTCGAGCCCCGCAGAACTCCTATGACCGATCCCTAAGGGGTGTAAGGAAAGGAGGACATTGTGTTGCTGTGGCTTTGCGGAGAAGTTGGGCAGCAGCGAAGAGGGCATGAGATGTGACAGGACTCATCGTACAAAATACTGCTATAAGTGATGCCATTAATATTCTACACCGCTTCAGTTTATCAGATCACACCAGTGACATTCTGTTAGGACACCAGTGTGTAGCTCGTAATAGCCTGAGGGAGCACAAGTGACAACAACATCGCATCGTTCATTTCCAAGAATACCTCCGGGCTCAGGAGGCCATATACCTATGCAAACGGAGGCAAAATCTGATAGCATGGCGTGATGGCCGATACCACTAACCGACCAAGCGCTCACTGAAATTACATTGAAGTATAAATTTGATGAGCGTCGTGGAAGTAGGCGAACTATATACATAGCAAAGTTCAACAAGCTCAAACCGGCATCACCCGGTTCGAGCTTGGCAATATATATTTCCCTAGCATCATGAAGAGATCCGGACACTGGTATTGATTGCTTGAAAAAGAGGGAACTACTGTCTTCTTTTTATCAAGGTCTGACTACGGAAGACTACTGGCATTGCTCTACATTGACGTTATCAAGGGGCAGGTCTCTTGCAAATTTTCTTGAAGGACCTGAAGTAGTGCGGGTCATTGGGGATGGTGAGTTCTACTGTGTGCTCAGTGCTCACACCCTTGGATGACGAGAACTCGCCTAACTTTAAAGAGAGTTTGTGCCCCACGGTGATCCCAACACGACGCGTGTCGTTCCAATGGAAGCCTTGTTGCACCACAATGGCATCAGGTTCTATCTGGCGTTTTCATACATATGTCCTTTGATGTCGCATCCGCTTATAGTACTGGGTAGTAGGGTATTTATATATATGCTCAGCCATGAGCTGCATGGTGCTGGTGTTTATCAGTTATATGATAATATCAAGTTCATACTGCACAGCTATCTAAACTGGTTCCCCCCCATCCATGTTGTCTTCTCTCGGACAGGACAATGATTTTATGTCATTACATCTAATTAGGAACGACACTAGCTCTTCCGTGCCAGAACCAATACCAACAAATCCTCGACGGCGATGCCTCGAGCCCAGTGAATCCAGAGACGCACAACCCACCCCAGCGACTCGGACTACGAGTTCAGTGTTGTCCACCAACAACCCAAACAAGTCAATGAAGCCGCCATCATATTTTATATGTGTCTTTCTGCATATATTCCTCGTCCTTCTCCATCTCGTTCTCCTCGCACTAAGCGTTTCAGACATCGAGCGTCGCCTCGTCACATCTGAAAGTGATGTATGGATGACAATGTTAAGTGCATCGGCACAAGCCTTCTATGCAGTGAGAGTCAACTTGCTCTGTTCGAGTTAGACGACATTGACATTGACTCCTGAAGCTATATTGCGCGACACTCATTTACCTGATGCAACGCCTGACACTTTTCGGGAACCTGATCCGACAGTGCCAAAATTTGACCATCCTGCACGACGTCGTTAACGCATGGAGCGGCCTTGGTTCTGCATTGCGGAGCCTTTGGAAGCAATCAAGCACTACCGGATCTCTGTGGTGGATCACGTCTATCACTGCATATCTTGGATGTGCATTTGTGCTTCAAGTGGCTTCATCCTCGATACTGCAGCTACAAGCATTTACCACAACCTCAAATATATCTGTGACTACATTGTCTCATTGGCCTGGTCGGAGAGTAGATTTGAACAACCTTCAGTGGCAGATTATTAGCGCTGTTGTTCCGTCTCTCGGTCAATTCAGCAGTTCGTCAAACGCGGGACTTCACGGTGCCACACTGTACGATACTGTCCAAGCAGGCGGTGCCACAGGAAATACCACTGTTGAGGCAACTACGTTCCGAACAGAGTGTGGGTTGGTCCGTAATTCTGAATACAGCTACACCCCTAAGCTGGACAGTAATCAATTCGGAGAATCTATTCTCGGGCCACAAATTTCAGGCGAAAATCAGACTATAAAATGGCCTGGCAGAATGGTACCTCCCTGTCAGGGTTTCTTTCATCTCCTGCAGAAGCTGTGTCTTATTACTCCTCAATAGATCAAGATCATATGCTGGCCAGTGGAATGTCTTCCCGTTTTCCTGGAGTATGTAAATTCCTGTTTTCATTGCCCAAAAATCAGTCTCTAATCGATACATACTAACTTTAGTATACTATTGTCTTCATGGTTTCGGCCTCAATCAATGTGGATGATTCACTAAAAGCTGCAACCGTACAGCATTTGAACTGGGAACACCAACAAGTCACGCTATCTGGTAGGTGCTTGCACTACTACCCGACTCCGAGTCCCTATTTACTATGGCAAGAAGCAAGCGGCCCCAAGCCTCAAATCATTTCAACTATGCTAGAAGCTCACGTGGTAGCTTGTAACATATATGTCGAACACCACACAGCGACAGTCGATGTGGAAACAGGTCAATTACTGGCACATTCGCTGGCCCCAGCTCTAGCCCCCCCTTTGGACTGGGAAGCATGGACAACACCAAAAGGGGCCAATCATTGGGACATCGGGTCGCGACACAACCGATATTCGAACTGGGTAAATAAAGTTACATCATTGATCTCGATATGATATCTGAATTCACCAAAGTACATGAATCCATTCAACGATGGGGCTATGCACCCAGGAAAGATTTGTATGACTCAGGGTCGGGCAACCTGCTACGGAATTTCTCTCCTTCAGCAGTAAGTGCCGCCGCCATGTCAAGGATCAGTCCCAGTAAATGAAACTGATACCTTCCCACTCAGATATTTTATGAGGGAAATCGGTTTAGATGTAGTTTTGGATAAGCAAAACTCCAGACCACCACCACCCACTGGTCCGAAGAAGGTTCTCTGTAGTCGTCATCGATTCGAGTCTGTTCTTGCTGGCATCTTCGCTTCAATGTTGTGGACGGGTGCGCCTTTTTCTGCTCCCAGGTTTGCCATACTTGATAGATAACGAGCAGCCGCTAAACTTGGTTCTGGTGGCGGTGGATTTGATCCAACAACAGGCATCGCTGCTGCTTCGCAGGAGGTTACAAAATGGCATCTCAATGTAGGTACTCCATCGCGCACAATGTTCAATTTCGCTGATCAGATTTCAGATTAACCCATTACCTGTAAGGCATCGCATCGCAGACTGTCTGGATAAGAATTTACTGAAGAGATGTAGCTGGCGGTAGCTTTGATATCTTCGTTGATCATGATGACCCTTTCGATCTGCATGTCAGGTGGCATACATTGGCATAGAAGCGGTACACCCTCGCACATCGATGGTGTTGGCGTTCTCCAGATCGTCTGGCTGACAAACCGCCTCCAGGTACTGAAAGACGTCATGGGTAACGTAGATGATCCGAAAGAGGATGCCCTTCGCACGGCTGGGATGTTTGAAGCAGACTTGTTACAAGAGTCAAATGATTGGGAATAGACATTTAAGGAACAACCCGTAGTTGAGTATACTGTACTTGTGGTCACTGTGTTACGAAGACCTTAGCATCCTGTATCATGCTAAGTATATTGAGGAAGGGAATGCGACATACTAATATGGTGTTCCCTCAGGAGTTTGTATAGACATGTCGCAACCTCAATCAGATCCCTCAGAGGATATACTGAAGGAAGCTGTGCGCTCGCAGTCACAAGTACGTCCGATGATACGACTGTTCACATGTGGAGGGATACGGCAGTACTGTTGGACTGGCTGTATCAGGGAATGAAAGAAGGATTGTGAGCGTGGGGAAACTTGATGGCCACATCATCATCCAGAGGCGAAGGAGATCGATCCCACCACATGGGTTTCGCATAGTTTCACATGATCAGCAAACAGTCGCCTCTGTATCACACGGAAGAACGGTGGTATACAGCAAGCAACTGGAAGAAATTCAGCTACTTGTCCGCGGTATGCTCTGATCTAGAGATAGTCATCTTCTCATTTCCACATGCAGCGATGACAAGATCTACTTCTAGAATGTACCGACTGGTGTCCAGCTTGGATCCTTGTTGCATGCATATTCGGACAGAAATGAGAACAACTGACAATCTTTCATGTTGTACTCCGAGGAAGCGCTGCGCATAAACCTATGTGCATTGTGCACGAGATAAAACTAGGCTGTCATGGCGTGGAAAGGATCTCATGGTCATTACTCACCGCGA
>PVYP01000980.1:0-13939 GCA_002995295.1 Rhizopogon vulgaris
ATAGTACATTATGTAATACTATTTTAGCAACCACATTCGACAAACGTCCCATATCTTATGTAAGCTTAGCCAATCACGAGGAACCAATTATCTTCACCCTACAGTAAAGGTCGAGGAAACACCAGTGAACGCGGATATATCGCCCAGGAGCAACTTTGCATCGCCGTAGTATGTTATTTTATACATTCCCGCTGGCGTTCCATCCTCAATTGTCCTGTACAAGTAGTCAGCAATGATTTCGCCCCGCCCAAAGTTCGAAGCGAGAAAGCGCACCACCGAATATCAATCGTGCTCGTGCCGAGTATCTGGGATGATAATGTCAAGAAATGGACGTTCGTATTTTGCGTTTGAGACGTACCGTGCTCGTCCGATTCCAACGGTAGGTCGTGGAGGGATGTGAATCTGTCCTGACGACTACCCACTTTCCGTTCACTTGTTGGTCTACAGTCAGGAATGTCCCTTCTAGCCTCAAATTATTCTGTCATGGTGGATTCAGAACAGTAGGAGACTAGGTGACAGGTGAAACACTGACACGTGGGTTAGCACCGACGAATCGGACAGCTACATTATCACCACGGTGATATGTACTACTCCCGACATCGATGAGGACGTCTCCGAAGTGTTTGAAAATGGGAGGATGGTCAACGATCACTGAGTTCTGTGAGTAACGAGGTTACTCTCAGTAAACGATAGACCATGTCGAACGCGGGGAGACTCACTTGCAACGAGATTGCCTTGCTCGTTTGTTCTGGAGGAGCTGCATCCGACGATGGTGACCCTGTGGTGTTATCCGCGAGGTACGAGACAAGCTCGCTATACCTATTGATATATGCCTCAAGCGTGGCTAATGGCAACCCGTCAGAAAACACAATTAGGGATCCTCTAGGATAAAACTTACCAGATCCAAACAATGTACTAGCCCCTTCGTACCGCTGTACACCGTACTCCTCGCGCGTCGCAATGTAGTGTCCGTATGTGTTCCCAGGACCCGCAACTACCACATATGCCCTATCATCTAGAACACCCTCCGCGATCAGCTTCGTCCTCAATGCCTCCCTACACAACAGGCAGAAATATATCAACGTATCCCCAAAACCACGACGCCCCGAGACTCACCTCATCCTCCTCCCTGCCATAGTCGTCAACTCCCCAGGGATAACAAGTATCACGAATTGCCCCACCCTCAGCATCTGCACGTCCACCGTCCCAGGTGCCCAGTCATACGGCTCATGCGCATATCCAGTGTTCAGTAATATAGGCTTGGGGTGGTGGCAAGCGATTTGCTCTTCTGATGCGGATGGGGTAATGAAGTTTTTCACGATTTCCCAGAAGGGGTTGGAAGGTTGGGATGTGTTGTGTCCTTGAGTGAAGTCGAAGGCACCGGGGCCATCACTGTTGATTAGTCGGTGTTATGAAGTGGGAACAGTTCAGGGCCAAGGGATGAAAGCTTACGTGGTTCCACCGGCGAATGAATAACCTAAGATGAACAGTAAGCTCAGAAGGAGGCGATGATGGGGGAAGAGAAAATCACTCACCAAGAGCAGCAGGGCATGTCCTCGCAAGCGTCCCATTTGGCAGCGTAAACGTATAATTCGTCCTTCCGACCGTGTCAGTCTCACCACAGGTTAAACAGGAGACATAAAGAAGATGACATACATGTCAAGATAAACGTGCACGCTCCTCACATTACCACTCACCCCGGTCATGTCGTTCCCTTCCATCACGGTCTGTGTTGCTTCGAATTGCGCCTGTCCAATTATCCTATTAGACTCGAAATCCGAGATGCGAAAGCCAGGGCCCCTGTGCATCAGAAAAGGAATGTCAGGTGTGTTTCGGTGAAAAGGAATAAAAGATGGAGAATGTCCATGTGACTTTAAGGTCACAACATACATCCAAAAGTATCGTCGAGCGGGATGGAAGAGTGAGAACGCCATTCCCTATTGTGATCAGGAGAACGTCAGAATCGCTTTACAACATATGAGCTAGCTTGACCGGAGTACACACAAATTTAAAACAAACAAACAATGACGGGAAGGATTTAAAGGAAGAGCTCACCGTCCGCGACAGTGCTCAGTCAAATTGCCGCATGTCGAGTGCTCGACCTCGCAGGGTTGCCCATCCCATGGTTTTCCAGGTGATTCGCAGTAAGCGCCAAGGCTATTAGAGTTAGGGGTATTGATGCGACAGGATAGTATATGCATGCAATGACAGTGTGAAAGGCAGATGCGCATAGGCATTGCAGGAAAAAAGTGTAAGATTGAGGTACAGTCAGTGCTTCAATACCATTATATGCAATATGGAACTCACATATTCGGGCTTGTGTCACCCACGTTGGCTTCAAGTGCCTTACCTCAGCTTGAGGGAAGAAAGAGAGAGTGTCGACTTACATTGGACGAATCCTGCAACGAAGGAGTTATTGCCAGGCATCGAGGTCGGCTCAATGTATGCTACTGAAGCGTCAGCCTAACCTCATGGGCGTAGAGAGAAACTCACATTCATACATCCAAGCGGCCATGCCCTTGTTATCACCGCTCACCAGGGTGTTATTCTACCGCCATCTGAGACTTATATTCAAGCCTAGAAAATACTCGCGCACCTCATACAAGCTCGTCCCATGAACCGGAAAAAAACTCATCAACCCCCTCGCCCCTCCATTCACATCCTCAAATCGCAAGACCGTCATAGTCCGGTCCTGATCTCCATCATACATTGCTCTCTCCCACTCCGGATTCGCTAAATACGCGGTCGGGCTCCTATTTCGGTTCGCATTCTGCAACGTCGTGTTCCCCAGCTTCAGGTTTCCCGGTGCGAGTGAGTCATGTGCATCCGCAATTGCTTTGAGAGTGCCGGTGACTATGGCGGCTGCGGTAGCGTTCACGTATCCGCGGGAAGTGATTTGTGGGAGGAGGTTCTCAAGATAGCCGCCGACGCCGCTGTGTGCGTGAGTTCCGATGAGAGCGGTGTTTGCAGGGGTGTAGAGGCCTCCATAGCGCGACGCAAGGAAGGAGAGAATGGTACGCCGGACGCCGGTGTCACCCATGCATATGTCTATTTGCCATGGTGTTGGGTTGAAAGGGTAAATATGACTATGAATGACGTACCAGAGTTAATGAAGAGGATACGTTCGGAGGAGTTGAAAGCGTCGGCGATGATGAATGCACGGCTGCGCTGGCGCATGTGGAGGCCTGTATCTGTTTGTGCGAGGGATGCATATCCCTGATGCGAGACTTTCAATGACAAACGTCGAATCGAAATGACGTGAGACGTACCATCATGTTTGTCTCTACCACTGGGCTAATGGGTGCATTATGCGGGATGCTCAAAGAAGAAAAGTAAAAAAAACGTACCCAGTAACATCTCCAATGCCTAGAGTGGACACTTTCAGTATGGTTTCCCCCTCTCGAACTGCAGTTATGAGCTCACCAAGCCCTATGAGATATTCCCCACCCTGAACCTCGACAGCAGATAATGGACTAGCAGCAAAGAACGCAGCAAGATATATGACGAATGCATGCATGACGTCGTGAAGCCAGTTGAATGGAAAGACTGAATCTGCGAGTGCCGAGGAAAAGGAAGGGATAGGGATATACATCTGCGTGCTGGCTCATGCGACAGCAGGTCTGTGATTGTAACGTGAATTAGGGTTGTTATTTCTATAGCTACTACAATACAATTGCAACGATGAAGGGAAAGAGCACCAATGTTAAAGTCGTTCCGGAAGTAGATGCTCCATATTCAGACTGACTCCTAACTTGTCTGCAGTTACATATCCGCATTCGAAGTTAAATTTAGGCACACATTGTAACGCGGGATTTCTAACTTGGCCATGACATTGTATGTTCTCGTATACCTGGAGAATCATATCACCTGTTAGTACTGACTGTAAACACAGCACAAGTAAGTATTTACCACCATAAATACCTCTACATAATTTATACTACATGATAATTCGGAGACTTCTTATTTACTGTAAATCGATGAAATCCTTGATAGCAATGAATTCTGCCGGGCAATCAATTAATCAGCGCTCAGTAATCACATGCATTCTGTGTGGTCTGGCGTATCATTTACATCATGAATCCCTATCATACAAGGGATTCATTAACCAAATAACACGCGGTTCACTGCGTCGACAAGCTTATCGTTCGCAGCAGCCCTTGGCACGAACGGCTCGAGACCCACCGCCTGACGCCCTTCCCTAGTAGTGATATCCCGTGGCCTAGCTCGCCCTGTGAAAGTAGATTCGCCGGAACCTCCAGGGAAATCCCTAAGTACCACCATCAAGTACACAATCAGCGTCACGAACGAGAAACTCATTTCGTAATAAAAGACATACGGTGCGGGAAGACCTTGCATGAAATTAATTCGCTGGTCTCGAAGGTATGATGCACTGCGTGGGCAAACGCTTAGCCGATCTTAGGCCATCTGCAACGGATGACTCACTTTTTCAGAGAAAGTGGAACGGCAGGAATGTAGAAAACTGACGAATCCTCTCGACCGCCGTGAAGCCCTTCAACAGAGTGTACGACGTCACAGTGCCCTGCCCACACGAACATGCGACGAGCGTGCATAATTATTAAATGCAACAATAACAAATCAACGAAATACATACAGTACACCTGATCACCAGGGTGGATCTTTGGGATGCTGGTCATCGTCTCACCTAGTCTCAGATGAGGGTGTGTTTCTTCGTTGAGCTCCTGTGCCTTTCCAGGTACACTTCCAGGAAACGAGTTGCTTTCCAAGTCTAACTCCCATTCACTACCCGCATGGCTAGGACGGAAGAAAGGACGAAGCATAATGTATGCCGTCGCGAGGGAGAGCATCGGAAGTACGCGAAGTGTACCCTCGCCGACATCGGTGGTTGAGAGTGAGGTCCATCCCTGCCAACAACGGAGGACTGAACATTGACCCCTTTGTACTTTGTCAGCGCAACGTGAATATATACAGGAGAACATGAGCTTACGATGCATTGTATAAATCTTGCTTTGCATTCATTCGCCAGGACACATCAAATGGGTCGTGTGATTTCCACCCCGCTCCGCCTTCTAAAATCCTACGGAAGACCCTACGGAATGTAGGGTCCTCCCAGCGCTCAACGCTTCCACCATCAATATGAGGGCCAATTGTGAACGAGGAATCACCGGGTGTACGAATGCGCAAGCGGTCGAAGTAACTAACAGGGGTGCTGAAGTCAACATGCTGGTTCGATGGGTCGTGCCAAAGCTGGAGAAGCGCCTGTTGAGTACGAAGAAGGGCCGGATGGGTGCGCGCCGCGATTTGTGCTTTGGCATTGTATAGCTCATATACCTGGATATTGTCATCCGGGTAGCCTGCCACACGATATTAGGCCACCGGAGAAAGAGTGAGTGGAAAATGCGGACCTTTGACGGCGTTTGCGGCGGCATACTCTTTCACCGATTCTTTCCATTGTAACGCTTCCTTGCCTCAAGTAAGCATAGAGTGTGATATCACGTAGGTGAACATACCTCTTTTTGAACTGCACCTGTGACTACGACAACACCAGATTTCCTAATACCATCCTTCTGAGCATCGGACAAGCCACATGTAATGTCGATAAACGAGATACGAGGAATGACCTATTTTCCTGTCGGTCATGTAAAGAAGCATTCAAATATGTCCGCATACTTCTCCTCCCAAGCTGACAATCTCCTCTGTTCTCACTTTCAAAGCAGCTAGAACCTGTTTCCAGGCCTGCACGATGCTTGCGGGGGTCGCGCCCATATCAGCAATCACGTCTTTCTTCAGCTGGGCAAAGCGAGCCGGAAGTGGGGCAGCTTCACTACTTGTGCCAATGGTCGTAAATACGTCCGCGATCGTGCCCTCTTCCTTGGCTACGCGCTTTGTCTGCGTGGCTGCCCCCATCATTGTGCGAGAGAGGGTACGAATTGGAGAAAGTAAGTGAGCGTTGAGAAATGGTCGCCCACAGTGAAGAACAGTTGATACGATCATGTCAACGAGGGGATTGCAGTTTGTTGACCTGAAATCGATTGTTCTACTAGTAACAGGGAGGTCTTATATTATAGCGACATTGCATTCAAGCTCCGATGGTCTTCCAACATAATATGCTCTTCTTGGCATACTATATTTCGCTTCTGAAAAACCAACTTGGAGTCTCCCTTTACCCTCACGTGTAAGCCTTAACAGCTCGGTGGTGAGCAGGGTGACGGTACTGTCATACCGTACTGATGACTTACGGCCTGTGCTCAAATTTGATTAGTTAAAGTACATCGCAGCAACTACATACGACGGTATGTGACTCGGAGAGCAGACAACGGAACTCATCGTGTCGCTTTGAATCCTGCAACGCTGGTTCGCTTGATTGTTTGATTGTTTCCCCATCATGTCTACTTCAGGTTCAATAGTATGAAGCAAATTAGGGACTCCACAAAGGTGACAAAGTCTCGTCACCAGCCACCTTGTCTTGTGCAGTGATGAGTGGTGGGATTGAATGTCAGACAAGGACCCACCCCCACTCCTGTCATCATGATTCAGTATAGGACGGACAACAATCAACGCGTTGGTAGTACACCGTTTATGTCACAAAAAGCGTTGAGTTGACATTTGGACTCCAGCGAAGTTCCTGAGCTCAACGGACATTATAAGTTTGGGCTCCGCGCTCTATCCGTTTCGTTTCAAAGCAGGCCACTCGATAGATGAACTTGCTCACGGAAGTCAAAAAGTACTGAGAACTATACAGATTGATAGACTCCTGCTGACATCTTCGTTTCAATGGATGTCTTCCTTATTATTACAATCCTTTGTCCTTGTTCGACGTCGTTGCGACCCTTTGTTCAGTCGTTCCCAGCCCCGTGGTGTCTGTGCGGCAGTCTTCCAATCCTGGCTTGCGCTGTTCGTCATTTCAAAGAACTTCCAGTTCTGATCTGCATCGTGGTGGGGCTGCTGTGTTCCAGCAGCGGCCCGTGTTCTGGAATATGCCGTCCTTTGTTGTTGGCGCCAAAAAATGTATAAAAGCCTATCGAAATCCATCAGGGTACATTCATACCGTGTTTGAACCCTCACCGAGAATATTATCATCCTCTGATGCCGTCTTCAAACTCATCTTCTGATGTTGACTTTACCATTCCCGAAGACTATGGTGTCGGGCTCTCTGACCCAAATATGTCACTCCATCGCAGAAAAATGCTAGACCTCATTAACCGTCTGCACACGACGGGGTTGGTTTTTTCCTCATTGGAATGATTGTTTTGGGCTCATTCAGATATTCGTAAATGTTAGCGTGCAGATGGACATGGACCTGCCCATGATCGCTGTGATAGGCTCGCAGAGTGCGGGCAAATCGTCTCTAATCGAATCCATCTCAGGGATTACACTCCCCCGTTCAGCGGGAACATGCACTAGGTAAACGTGTACCGTTTTATTTTTAGAGGCATAGCTTCTGATCCTCTTGAAGGTGTCCTACAGAATGCAAACTGTCACACTCAGATACTATCTGGAAGTGCGTAGTTAAACTTCACATCATCACTGATGCCTCGGGGCAACCCTGTGATGTGAAAAACGTGCCCTTTGGATCCCCAATCACCGATAAGGCAGACGTGGAGGACCGTATCAGACGCGCTCAGAGAGCTATTCTCAATCCCAACGTCAATCCCGAGGAGTTCCTATACGACTCAGAGCTGGACGACCAGAAACCCGAAGAAGCTGAACTTTCCTTCTCTCAAAACTCTGTCTCTCTTGAGATAAGCGGGAAAGATGTGGCCGATCTTTCATTTGTAGACCTTCCTGGTCTGATCGCTAGTGTTGGGAGTACGGGAAAGGATAGAGATATAGAACTCGTCAAGGCTTTGGTGTCTTCTTACATCAAGAAGCCCAGCTGTGTCATCCTGTTGACAGTTGCCTGTGAAAGTAAATCGGTTCTATGTTCGGGGTTAACTCTTCTTGACGTCCTGCACCTTTCTAGCCGACTTCGAAAACCAAGGCGCCCATCACTTGGCGAAACAATACGATCCCGAAGGGAAGCGCATCGTTGGTATATCTGTTTCATGGCATCTTCTGGAGCACCGATTAACTTCTGTGACGCAGGTGTCCTCACAAAACCTGACCGTATTCCTCTCGGCGAAGAGGATCGCTGGCTGAGGTTCATCCGAAACGAGCAGGAGCCGCTCGTGAACCACTGGTACTGCGTGAAGCAGCCTAGCTCTCAGATGCTTCAAAAAGGGATCTCCTGGGCCGAAGCAAGGAGTCAAGAAAAAGACTTCTTTGCTTTGACGCAGCCATGGTCCACCATAGAGCCGCAGTACCAGAAGTTCATGCGAACGACCAACCTGACGGAACGGCTGAGCACCATTCTGTCCGAGCTCATCGCGAAGAGGTGGAACTTCGTTTCTGTGGCTGTCACTTCTTGGGATGCTGATATGCGCGCAGGCTGCCGGAGATCCACAATGAATTGTACAACATTCTCCGGAAGACTCAAGGCGAGATGATAAAGCTTCCTAAGGCACCGTCCAACGATGCTGTGGGTGAGGTTTGGCACGTAGTCGGAGAGTTTATGCGCAAGGTGTCACGACGACTCGAGGGGACGTCTGATGAAGGCGGCTTATTGCAGAAAATTCGACCGCATCAAGATGAGTTTAAACGCGCGATCAGAACAACAGCCCCATATTTTATTCCATGGCAACAGGCTCGCCTCCGTGAAGATTTGCCAGAAGCTGACTTTCTCGCCAACGAGGAGGACGAACACCTGGTGCCTAAGACAGAGAAGATCTACATCAATGATGTTCTCAGCCACGCCCAGAGGTAAGCAGTTGTGTCTCCTCGTTGTCCCGCGACGAGCTGACTAAATGCGTAGGGCTCGTACGCGCGAGCTTCCCGACAACTACCCATTCGTCGTACAAAAGGAATATATCCAGGGGTTTACTGAGAAGTGGGCGTCCCCGACGAGACTTTTGTTCGATCAAGTGTACGACATTCTGAAAGAGGACATGAGCGCGCTGGTCCAAGAGCATTTCGCAAAGATGGGGAGGGGCGGTGCACATCACAGCGTGTTGTACGTATAACTTGCACTATTCGGCACTCGTACGCTGAGGCACCCATTCCTACAGGATGATAGTGAATGAACACCTCGATGCGGCCACAAGGCGGGCGAAGGAAAAAGTCGATTGGCTCTTGGAACTCGAGAAGGCGCCAACGACTTTAAACGTTCATTATTATTCCTATTACAAGGGGAAATTTCTTGCATACTACAAGGGCTGTCGAGATGAAGGAGAGCTGACTAGAAAGCTGCAGAGCTACAAGACGCCCATGCATCCAAACGGGACTACTTCGTTCCAGCAATCCATTTACAAGGCTCTAGGTGGATTGAACGAGGCTGGTATTGTCGTACAGTCCAGTGATCTTCCAAAGCTCCTGCCCGATGATCCAATGGAGCCTGCCCTCAATATAATGGCGGGAGTAAGGGCGTATTTCCAGGGTAAGCTTTTGCACCGACGTCGCGACACGTTTTATTTAACACCGAAATTATTGCAGTTGCATACAAGCGCTTCTCTGATATGGTTCCATTGGCCATTGACCACGAGATGGTTCGTGGCCTGGAGAGGGGAATGGAATACGCGATGCGCGATGGGTTGAACTTGACGGGGCCGCACGCGCAGTCTCGGTGTCAAATGATGGTGCAGGAGCCTAGTACAGTGGCATCGAGGCGTACGGATCTGCAGAAGAAGCTAGACAGGCTTCAGGCTGCCAGTGGAGAATTGCGCAAGCTGTTGGTGTAGAGATCGTAGTATGTTTGAACTTTGTAGAGTTACTATGTACAGTATGCAATAAGAATTAGAGACACGAATGCAACAACGCGGTGGTCTGTGCGTGGGAAATGATGCGGGCAGTGCCGTCGTGTGACTTTTCAGAGAGTGACCCGAAATCCGTCACCCAGAATCTCGTTGGCCATACGCTAATCACGGCGGTCCAGGTCGATACTCAAGATCATGGCCCCATCGTCATCGACAGCGTCGGACCCCCTTCCGACGTCGTCAAACACGGTCTTATCGACGTCACCTGTTATGACCCCGACCCACTCTACTGGTGATCATATCTACAAGGGTAAACACACAAACAGATCGTGGCAGCAGCTCCCCGCAGAGCTCATCAGGTACGTCCGCGTCATTGCTTACCGCATTCGACTTTTTACAATTAAACGCGTTGTCAACTCCTTTCATGAAAGGCATATTGCCACTTTGTACATCAAGGATGTCGTTACACACCTCTACTGTCCAGTAACTTGGGAAGTCAGGGAGGTTTGGCCCTCCAGAATGGTTTATGTTGCCTTATGCCAGGCTATTGAACTCGAGAAGTTGATGAACGTTACCCCTTCTTGGTTTACTGCCCGTGCGTTTACCGCGCTTTATCTTATCATCTTGACACGCTCATGCACCTAATTTGCTCTGCTCAAAATATCCACTCATACAAATCAGTTAAATCACATCTATTCTGGAATCACGCATGCGCACTCCTCGATCCGCATGACGTACTTCACCAATATTCCATCGTACGCCCCCAACCTCCTGCAGACGGAGCAGCAGGGGCAGCAACTGTCGCACCGCAGCCTTACCGCTTACCCCCTCACACCCATTTTCGCACCATGGCCTATCATTCATGCACAATCTGCCGCATCAATTCACCTTACTCGTCCGTAGGTCTCGGTGCTGCGAAGCGCACCCATGTTACTCCTAGGTTGGGCGTGATATCTGTGTGTCGGGAGCATCGCAAAACCATGTTCTGTGGCGTATGCCTACGTGAGGCTCCCGCAGCCGAGTGTGATCCGCAGTTCGATATCCAAGGGACTGTGCGCCTCGGCGGTTACAATCAATTGTATGGCCACGGTAATTTTGATCTGGCCATGAGCGGCTATAACCCGTATGCGACCACACTCAATCCTGCATTGATGGTACTATGTTCAGAAAATGAAGATGAAGAAACCTGGCCTGGCGTGGATGCGACGTGTCGCTCATGTCGCACAGAAGGGCTCTGGAACCGTGTCAAGTCAAGTGCTCGCGACCGCGAGGCGGTTGGTGGCTCGCGTTTCGTTCAATCATCAACCTCATCACGTTCCCCACCCACAAACCCACGACATATTGCACTGGCACGCGTTCCACCGTGGAAATACACATCAGCAGACTGGGAAACGCGTCAGACAGTCGATGCGTTTATCGAACTCGGCGAAGGCTCAATTGCAGAAGTCCTGAACGTTGCCCGGGAGAAGCTGTGGCTACGGTCATACACAAAAATGCCAGAATTGATGGAGCAAGCTGTCGCTGCTACCCGTTGGGCCAGCGAAGGCATGGCGACTGACTTTTCACAAAATACCGTTGCTTACCATCATCGCGAAACGGAGACTGTGGTAGTGTCGCATCAAGATAATACACGTACTACAGACGGCGGCGACTCGTATAGCCCCGTCAACAGCGTATCTCCACGTCGCTCACGCTCACCATCTCCGCGCTCTGCATACTCCTCAGATTATGACGGTTCAGAGGATGAGGATGACCCCGACTTGCTTTCTATGACTGAAGACGCAGGTGGTGTGCGCGACCTGGCTATTGCTGACTGGGCACGAACACGAATTCTGGACGGACATTGGTGCAGTCCTGCAGACCAGTGGTATGGCTATGCTCGACCAATAGGTGGAGGTGTCAGAGATCCCGGCGACGAAACCGACTTTGAGTCGGAGACTGACGATGATGAGCTTGATGAGAATGGACACTCCCGCCGGCGTATCAGGGTTGCCGCCATACATCCTTGTCCATGGACACTCTCGAGACCCTCATCACCATCGCCTCTCTCCTCGCCTACGGACGACTCGCATCCGCGTCTTTCGACTGTTCGTTCTCAGGCTCCACCTTCGTTCGGACTTTGTGAACAAGCCTTCCGCGCCTTCTCAAAACAGCTACGTCAGATTCTTTTGCCAGCGATGAGCAACATTGTCCGGCGGCTCGTCATCGAATCTGCGAATGGGATCGGAGGTGTTTGGGGGGACCCTGCTGTACGTGCCACGAAGATGAACCTCGAAGAGGTGCTCGCTGAGTTGCGGACGCCTGGAATATGGTTTGATGGCGTTGATTGGGCCGCTGGCGGTTTGGACCTCGGCGGAAAGCGCGAGGAAGATTCATCGAGTAGCACCAGTGCGTCAACAAGAAGCGATGGATCGCATACGACGAGTCCCGTACTGTCTACAACCACGTTACACACTACGCCATCGCCTCCACCGTCACATAATGAGGAGAAGGAGCAAGAGTCTGCGACATCGAGGCCCAAACTGCCACAAGTCGTCATCCCCATCCCTGTGTCGCCGGTGTTGGAGTCGCCTAAGCTTCTACACCCCATCCCTTTTGTACCGGCTACGCTGGCCCATATGGCCCAATATAGTCTCGAAGCGTTTAAACAGGTGATTATCATTCTGTAAGATGTGACGTAGTCCAACTAACTGTATTAGGTATGGCGCGAGGCATGTGCACCACTGTACCACTGCCGATGCTCCGTTTGCGAACGTGCCATGATCAAGGCCAATGCAGCAGCTGGCATAACCAATCTTCAGGTACGGTCTGCGCCTCAAAATGAATCTCAACCCCAAACTCGAGCACCGCAGCCACCGCCTCCGCAGCAACAGCAACAGCATGAGCAACAGACTGAAATAGTTCTAGAGGAATCACGTGTCCCAAGAAATCATCTAATGCAGGAAGAAGAGGAGGAGTTGGAGGAAGAAGAGCTGTACGAAGACGAGGAGGAAGAGGAAGAGAGCGACGAGGATCTGTGTGAGCCCCCAATCACGCGCTCCCAGACACACACGGTCACATCCCGGAAACGCTCTTGTGGAGACCTGGAGGCAGAGAACGCGGCTGCTGGTGATGCTGTTGGGATTCCTCGTACCACGACTCCGCCGAAGCGCCCTAGGACTGACTCTGTGGACGAGAGAGCACGGCGTGAGGAGTCTGTGGCACCAAAACCTACACCCCGTCAGCGGAAACGCTCTTCGGAAGAACTGGACGTTAGCAATGATTCTCCTCCCTCTCGGGGTGATTCTCTGCAAAAGCGATTACGTGTCGAGGAGTCTTCGCTGAGCTCCCACTCAGCGCCTCGGGCACTCAGTGTCTCGCCTGCTGTGGTGGACCGTACGGATGGATACAGCAGGAAGGGCTTTGTTGATGCTGGGGATGGGGACTTCAGCTGTCTGCGAACGGGGCTTGTGAACGGTGGCGAGCTGGATGGGTTGTACGTGTTCGAGGAGCCATAGTTATTTTAAGGAGTGGAATTGTGTTCAGCATAGCCTACTCTTGTATCTGCATTCTGTACGACTATACCATATTTCCTTTTGTTTTCCTCCAAGATGACATGCCAGAGTATAAAGTGCTGATTCATAACAACAGCGAATAGAATCTCTACACATGAAGGGAGTGTCATATAACAATTAGGGGAGTTCATGGCCATGTGCAACGAAGGTAAGGGAGTTTTGAAACAGGAACCAGCGGTCACCGGTGAGGCCTCAGAGGTGTCTCGCCTGGCCGAATGAGATTGAACGCAACGGTACCCAGCTTCTCGGGGTCCTTCTTGGTAATGGGGAAAAGCCGAATGACCGCCTGCAATGCGAGGCGGCCTTGCGAGGTCTGCCTAAGCTGCGTTTAGCAGGCACCCATTTCTCCGAGTAAGATAAAGCTTTTGAGCTAGAGATCATATGTTTGGAGACGGTAAGGACCAACATTTGTACAGAAACTCACTTGAAGTCTTGTTGGAACTTTTTGCAGTGCACGACATTTTCCGTATGAAGCGAATCAAAATTATCAAATGGCTCGTACAATCGTGACATGGTGACATGATGGTGTGACTTGCGCCAATCTTATCTCTTGTTCTTGCTCAGTGACGTACCCATGGACCCTAATAATGAGTTCATCGAAGTTGAAAATCGCATTCG
>PVYP01000984.1:0-39086 GCA_002995295.1 Rhizopogon vulgaris
AGAGCGCATAGCGGGAAGCACTCGCTGAGTCACAAAAACGCGCAACGCGCAATAATAAATGTGCATGTATAACATCATAACCTAGCCGGACTGGGATACAACAACTCCTGTCGTCTGCTTCATGCCTTCAAACTTCATGCTTGAAGACTCGCGCCACAAATCCATCCCGCTAGCAGCCTTCGTGCCCTTTTCATGGAGATGGGAGATGCAGTAGGACTCGCACGTTTCGTAACTTCAAACCATTAAAACTTAAGTCCCGTCTCGCCTATCATGGTATCAATTCCATTTCGAAGTTCGGGCTGCTAAACCTGCCAACAAACACATACCCCGGAGCGTAGCCAGGAACGATCATTAAATGCTATCTTGCGTCATGACTGTCCAGGGCAATATGTTGTAACATATTAAAACGAAATCCAATCAAGGTTGTCTATTATTGCCGTCTCCGCAGTACTGACAGAGACTAAGCTGATAATGACATCGGCTTTACTTCGTTTCTTTTTGCTAGTTAGCGTCGTACGCTGCGGCTCCGGTAAGGAGGGCTTTCGTAATAAGTCGACAGGACAAGCTGCTCTTATGTTTACTTGGAGGCGTTTACCCGCTCTAAAAGAAACCACGCATGGCCCTTTGGAAGAATTCCTCGTGAGTTGTGGGCACGTTGCTTTGGTCATTGGAGATAATGTTGATTTCACGGCGCAGATACATTATCTTTCTTACATATATCACTGTCTGGTAGGTTGAGTTTATCTACATATGAAAAAGGCATCTCGACAGTTGACTCATTTGACACGTCCAATTGGTATACGTGTCCCGTCATTTATAACTGGCGGTTGATGTTTCATGTGCACGTCCGGCCAACTGAAACTCAGCTGCACGATGCGACCTCGTCTGTATTCACGGTTTAGACGGACTTCCGATCGACCAAAGTGGTAGAATTGAGCCAGTCATCCGCATTCGATGACGAGACACAAAAATACATGCGGTGGAACACATAACTAATAATTGATGTCTCATCCTCATCCTCAAGTTTCAAGAGCACGAACCGATAGAAGCACAGAAGCAAGATAATCAAACTTCCCGAAACACGTGACGGTCATACATAGATACCACCACACACAAGGAGGCTTTCTACCAAATCTGGATTGTGAAAGGGGCATTAGTATTTTCATCAACTCTTGCGAAGCTTCTCGAAGTCATGACGTTTGCACATTGATATTTCCTTATCGGTCATTGTGAACAATTGCGAGTCTTTACCTCATACTCATTTTAGGTCAGGACTAGACATTTCATTGCCACCGAGACATAATGTCTCGACGGTTTCTACTGGTCAGCTCAACGTCAGCACTATGCACTAATAAAAATCCATCTCCGAGCATGGCCCGCTAAAACTGACTAATGCGGTACCCGCGGCACAATTAATCTGTACGTATTGCCAAAGCAATGCCTGTAACAGGCCGACGTCGTTGATCCACTGACTCAATTTCGTTAACGGTGTGCAGGGTCAAGTCTTCGGTGTTCAAAGCAACAGGCAATGCAGAGGATAAGCTGCCATCATATCGACATGATGCGCCATCACAGTGACCATGTGGGTGCATTGCTACATGCAGTTGACCATTTGGATGCCAACAATCTTACGCCCGAGTACGAAAGATGAGTCGGCTGCTTAAAGCCTGCGATTTTGTGGCAGAGCCTCCAGAGCGTTATCGTCATGACATCTTTGATCGAGGCTTCGAGTCCGACTTGACAGATCAGTGAGCGGTGAAAAGCTCGGTCATGTGCGTATCCGGATGGGATTGGCCGTGATTCGTGAGCCTTGAAGCAGCACAATTGATAACGTGAAAGTGGCGTGTGGTTTGCGCACGTTTGGGGTAGTATGACGTACATCAGAGCCCAGCCTGTTCCGAGGAACAGTTCTGATAATTACCGGAAGGTCCGGTTTTCCTACAAAAGGATACAGCGATATGGACGCAGCACACAAATTTGAACTCAACCCGATTAAAGGCTCACCTTGGATCCCGAGGAGACTATGAAGGTTCAAGCAGAAGACGAACGGATATGTAGAAGAGAGATACTTTATAAAAATCTGCATGACGAGGGTTGGTGTTTATTTCTCGGAAATAGAACGCTATGCCACAGATCAAATGTCAGCCTCGAGTGTGGAGCGGGAGCAGTTACGACCGCATGACAAAGTTCAGTACAAAAAGTTTGGGCGCAACTGAAGTTAAAAACACGGCCACTCATATGTGTTGCGGCGTCGCAACAGTCCTTTGGGGTCCATTTGGAGCAGTTTCCTGGCTCTGTCGGCTGCCATCGACCTCATGGCATAACATGCACTGCACTGTGAGACAAGCGAGATTATATCGCCTTTGCATTCAAGTTGCACAAAAAAACTCACTCAGATTGGTATCTTTGCGCATGTTGAACTTAATCGATAATCTATGATCACGATGAGTGCGGGATGTATTTACGTGACTTCCCACGAGCCCGGAACATGCTTTAGCAAGTTTATGTACTTGCTCAACCTTATGTATCTTACTACTGCACTGGCTGGACAATCACCTGGTGGGGAATATTCAAAGCAGCTCTAGTGCTGACCTTGCAAGTTGCGGCTCATTGAGGGCGAAATGTATGATGAAAGCTGACAGCAAGCTGCCATAATTAAGATCTTCCGAAGTACAATCCAGAAGCTACTTCTCTTCGAGGAAGACACTCAGAAAAAAATAACTAGAGTTTAACATCTATTTCTTTCGTTCCTACACATGTACTGAAGTGAATATTGCTAGAATAGCGAGGTATGCTCCGTAAAGTACAGCTCCACGATTATTGGGCTAAGGTCTCCTGTGAAGAGGTATTGAATGAATAAAATACGAAAGCATAGGAAAATGGGTAGAAAATATGTATATACTGCGTAAGATAATAGTAATAAGGGTGGGTACAGTGGTGCACGATATGAAAGGCATGAGCACCAAGAATATCGAGGATGTCGTGATAAAACGTCAAAGGAAGGGATATCAGAAAGGAATGAGTAGGTGCGTGACTCGCAGAGAAGAAAGGAAGACTCTCAGGACTGCTTATCATCATATAGGCCACCTCGTCGCTTTTCGTCATAGCTCCCCATGCCTCCGTGCCCCGAACCAGGGCGGTTGCTGCTGTACACGCCATATGAGGCATATGCATCAAGGTCAGCAGTACCTCCAGTATGTTCATAACCTGGGAGGAGAGTGTTGTTGGTTGGAACACGGTTCATGGCCGCCTGTGGCGAGGACATGGTTGGTTGGTTGATTGCGGTGTATGCGGGGCTGCTAGTGCGACTAGCGGAAGGGAATAGACCACTAAAGCGCTGCTGCCGGCGTTCGTAAACGTCTTGCATGTCAGTCTCAGGCATTTCCTCTGGAGAGCCAGCTGGAGTGAACTGATCAACATGGGCACTGTGTTGGGTGTGTGAACGAAGCCGGTATTCTATCTCGGGATACGAGTCGTGGCGCTGGAGATAAGGGTGATGGGTCCTTGCCATGGCTGCAGAACGGGCATCAGCCTCCTCCTTTTTGCTTTTGCGCCATTGTTTACGAAGCTCTTTGAACTCTGCAATACACAATCAGCATAAATGCTTTAACAATTTAAATGAATAAAAAAAGTGGGCATGAGAGTGCAATATGGCGAGCACACCAGGCCGAAGTAAAACTCTAGCATGACGACTCACCATTTGGGCTACGCTTGTGACCGTGTTTCTGCATGGTAACGTGGGCATTTAAGTGGTTCAGAGTGCCATATGCCTTAGTGCAGGAAGGCCATGAACATTGATACAGCCGTTCAATCTCGTCGTATCGCCGCCTTGGACGCTTCTTGACAGCGTTTCCTGGCAGCGCCACGAACGAGTATTGTTTATTATCAGTATTCGAGCCGGAAGCGTCAACGAATCGTCGGATGCCTGGCGCGTTGGATGATGTGGAAGTGCCCGTACCGGGCGGTGATGGGCCGTAGTCATCCGAAAGGGCCCCGTAGGGCATTCCAAGAAAACCCATTGTGGGAGATCCCTCGCCACCAGAGAAATTAGGATTAAGAGGTGAAATAGGTTCTTCTAGCTCGCTAGAGTCGTAAGAGTGCAATGGAATTTGATCTTGGTCCCTCCACGGCGATCTCGACAAATGATCGCGCACAGAGCCTGTGCTCAGTGTACGCTGCAGAGATGGTGTATAGCTCCCGTACAATCGGGGCGATGTGTATGAGGAGGTGTATTGGTGCTGCAGTTGTTGATATCGTGCAGAGGCTAGATCGGTTGATGAATTCGTAGGGTAGCCACCTATTGCACTGCCAAACATGGCTGGCTCGGACATGCGGCGTTGGTCCAGGAGAGCATGTGCGTATTTATCGGTTCCACGGGAACTAAGGTTCGACAAAATTGGATAACGACCCATATCTGGAGGGGAAGTTGCCGATGCAGGGAAATGATCCTGATGATGGGGAGCACTGTAAGGCTGAGGAAATGAAGCGGTGGGATGATCACCGACGGGTGAAGGAGAACCAGACATATAGCGAGAGCCTGAATTGTCTGGTGAAATGGCATCGGAATTGCGTGCATGGGATACGAGGGCGAAATTGGAAGTTTGGGAGAAATTCGGAAGTGAATTAAATGGCTGAGGGGTCTGAGAAGAAGATGACGATGCGTCATACAAGTTATGATCAAGGGTTGAATGGGCATCGTCGAACTGTGGTCGAGGTGCATAGGTGTAGTTTGTTCCCGATTGGGAGGAGTATCCATGATCATTCTCCACGGTCATAGGTTGAGGGAGGTCTATGAGACTGGAGAGGTCGTCAAATAAGAGTTGCTGAGGAACGCGAGGACGCGTTAACTTGTTCTGCTGGGCAATTGCGAGAAGAGGTGGTGGTTGGAGAAGAAGTGGTGCCTGCATGAGATGCGAACCTGAAGAAGACTGAATCTAGCCGGGGTGTATGTGAGCCGACTTAGAAAAAGAAGGCTTGCGGAATGTACAAGTTGAGGATTCGAGGGAGATCGAAGTGATTGAATAATTTTGTCATTGACCGATTGGGTGGAGAGTTAATATACGTTACGGGAAGCTAAGCAGTGGGAGTAAAACATACATGATAAAGCGCCCGCGCGGTTAGAGAGAAACCGCAAACACGAAATGGCTGAGCAATCAAAGCATGCAAACACCGGAATGAAATGAGTTAACGGGGGCGTACTATCCGCAAAGGTCAGGGTGAATGTCAGAGTCAGACAGTGTCTCCAAGCAGAGCGGGCACGCTGTGTTCTTGCCTAGACAGCGCTGATCGTTGTCTTCCTTTCAGAGCCGATCCAATATTGTTTAAGATCTGAGATCTGCATACTTACCAACTCGTGACAGTTTCCCTGCTTCCCTCAATTTTATCAAAAATCGACCCCCGAACAAACTTCACTCTTCTTTCCATTTCAAATTCAAAACTTATCTTTGGAACGTTATTACTTCATTTGGAAGTCACGCGCCTGGTAATAACCTTCAAAGCACGCCGAATAAATTCATTTGCTCTTGGTTATATATCATTTTTGCTGTTCGAAGACTCCCGCGGGCCGCCCGATATTGCCGACATACATGTCGCCATCGGTCATCCACTTGAAAACCGTTCCAAGTATCTAGCGTCCAGCACGGAAGTTCTCACATGCCTACCGCACCCACCCAACTACCGCCTTCAAGTGTATGTTGATGATGATTTGCCTGCCCAATGGGTTCCCTGCGATGCCTTCGGCCCCGCGATCATCATCCTTTGATCTTCTTTTCACTTCCCCCGCCAAAAACGCAATATTACTCTTTGGGGCGCGCGGGTTTCTTTCCCCTTTTAGCCACCCAATTCTGTCCCAAACGATGGGTCACGCCGGTCACAGTGTTTTTGACAGTATATCATCACCAGTCACAAAAGTGATGCAGAAGCACAGGATGATATACTGCCCTCATGATAGTATTACCTATCCCTCAAACTCTTACACGCGATGGAAACAATGTTAGTGCATAATAATGCGGCAGTGAACCAGATTGTGGGTGATGCGATCGACAACTCGCCACCGTGATCTCCTTTGCAACTTAAAGAATGAATAACTCCGGTTGGGAGGCAGTCATCGCTAAATAATGTTAGTGTTATCATAGAGCGTCTCTCAGCTTCAACTTTGAAGTCTGGTCGCAACTAGACATGGGCAGTGTGCCAAAATGCGACCAAAGCCCACCCTGCCATATGCACGTGCAAGCCATTGTATCAATTGTCGTTTCTGCGGGAGGACATGTCACCCTTTTGAACAGCCTTCGAGTCAATAAATCATGACCTTGCATTCAGAATCGCCGTGTTGACAACTGAATATAATACAGCATGGTTTCACCATCATGCTCACGCATTGCCACCAACCCGACGGCATAATATTCTCCTTCTGTTGAAATGACAGGGGCCATAGTGCTCGGCGATTGGATATCCAAAGGAGCACATTTCAAACAGCTCCGCCGGCTAATCCGCATCGAGTGCATAATTGTAGCCAGTTTGTGCTCCTCTGTTATAAATTACCAGTGCCAAGTTCCAACTCTCATTATAACGCATCCGGTTGGCGCACATGAGCCCACTTGCAACGCCGGCGCAATATTCATATCGCATGCAATGTGGCGGCACCATTCATTGGAGATCAGTTTCAAAGCAGATTTACCGCCGCACCTCCATTTGATGCAAGGCACAAGTAGCGAGACCGGCATCTCAGGTTGGAAGTCTCTGACCCACCGATATCGACCGGTGGATCAACTCAGATCAACATCCGAGTCTGTGCAGGATTTCTGTTTGCTTAAGGCCGCTAAGAAGGTGATAAGCGTCTGATAAGCGCATCTGAGCGTACCTGAGGGCAATTATCGCCATCGGGGGTGCGCATGGGAGTTTGAGTCAGGCTAGTACCCTGATTGTGACTTAGTAAACCTGAGGAAAGGGCGCGCAAAGATATCACTGCACTTAGAGCGGTCACTAAGTGTCAGCGATATTCCAGATTGAGTCAGGCTCAGTCAGCTGACACGATATAATCAACCTGATTTGACCCCTCACTAACACGACTCATCTAAGCAGAACGTAAGATGATGCACAAAGCAAAAGGAGGAGGAGAAAGCCTTACTTCGCGCACCTGTAGTATCGAGAAATGATGGTTATTCCCAGCATAGGCTGTGCAAGGCGCTCCGTGCCGGATAAGGCGGGAGAAGCCATGAATTCGAAATGAAGAACAAACTTGGTCGCCGGCCTCATGAGGTATGATCCTTCCTTGTGAATCCAATGGATTCGGACCGCGTCATCGACGGGGAGGACGTAGGTAGTCCCACTTCGGTGCATCGGTAAACTAGTAGGCGGGCTAGCCATCGAACGGGACCGAAGCACGAATGAATCATGCACTAACGTACCAGCTTACACATGGCCACCATCCGAAGTAGCATCTTTGTACCCTAAAGACGATTCATTGAGCTATGCGAAGCAAACACTGTAATAAAGTTTCTGAAAGTTTCTCTCAGTCGGAGACCCAGCATTGAATCATAATTGGCAACACCGAAAACACCGGACACTATAATCTATCTTGACTGTGGACTTCCTTTGCGATTGGGTTCAGGTTGAATTGCAATGAATCGGACGGGCATCTAGAGGCGTCTCCCGAGCACAAAGTTGAATGATCACTGAGGGAATGTACGTTGATGACCTCATGCGGACCATGTGGTCACCAATTTTCTAATTCGGGAGAGAATGGTACAGAGGAGTAGCCGAAAGTATGGCGCCACAATTTCGAACCGCTTAATATGATTGTTTTGAAAGACTCTGAGCTTCCTCATATGCATAAGGAAACGGCTGAGTGAAACAACCGACATGACTCCTTGTGAACGCAAAGTTGAGATAGTTCCAAGTTGATTACGATACAATCAGTAGTACGGGTAGCAAAAAAAAGATCTCAAACTACAGCACCTTCCTAAAACAGGTTGTTCACTCTGTGCCACCAAGACCTGGGAATGCTCTTGAAATCGCATCGTAACGATGAGCAGAATATCTCATAAACCGATGACCAGGCCGACGTCAAGGAGGATCACGGCAACCACGATCAGGCGCTCCAGCGGGGTGAAAGGTAAATACATGTCCATCAAGCTTCACTTTGGATAAAGTACCGGCTAACCTAAAATTGACACGCTACTTGATCACGATTATTAAATCACAGTTCACGAGCATACGAGCATACAATCGTGCTGCTCAAATGTTCCGGAAGTAAACGAAGCCGATGGGTTGTAACAGTAAGAGGGGCTGCAGAGCAACTACAGCGGTTTAATCACAATTTTCTAGCTGTGCAGAGATGCCGGTCCGCTGGAAACTGGGAAAATTGAGGTTTCTCTCGGCCGCTCACCGCCTTCCGTCCTTCGGGCATAAGCGGGGTCGGTGCCATCTGATAAGTATTCCTGCCCGAGAGTATTGAATTAATCCTAAAAGAGAAAGTGCTCCGGTTGAAAGTCTCGAATACTGAAACACGACAGCTCGTGGCTCCTTCGAGACTCGGAAGCCCCCGCGTTTCAGGTCGAAGAATGCAAAAGAACGGTTATCGAGAACTACTTAAAGGTATATTAACGTCCTCTTTGTGCATGCCGTCCAAGCTGCAACTCAGTACGCTGAACTTAATTCCATGTGGTCGTTGGACAGGCGTTTTGATATTATGTGAATCCCTATATCAGATAACCCACGACAGTATGGACATGCCTTCCATTCACAACGTTCTTCTTCCGATTGAATCGCGCTTGCGACACCTGGCATGGGGTCCCATGCGTAGAAGTGCTTTATTTTTCACTCCCGATAACGTTCAAGTTCCGCGTCTCAACTTCTCGTTTCCTTTCACCCCACAGAGCTACTGATAACGCAGATTGCGGCACACCATCTTTGGAAGGAGGCTCGATTTAGCTCACTGATTGACTGGGTCACGCTAGGCAAGAATGGTCTCAAAAGAAAGGTATATTACATTTCATCCAAGATTTTGCCTGAAGTCCACCCTTATAATTATAATAAGTGGATGTCATAAGATGTTGACTCTTGCTAAATCGTGGACAAACATGCATGCATATGAATTCGTAAATCAAGTCGAGACTTGGGGACTTTATGATGTTCATGGAATTTTGAAACGACCACTACTTGACCGGACGGGGCTCGCAATGAGCCGTACATACCGATATATAGCATTGCGCATACGCAGAAAATGTGAACGCCTCAAGTGCCTAGGTACGGAGCAAAAGCATTTATCACTTTTACCGACTGCCCTTGGTTCCAGGCGCCAGCATCACATAGCTTATGTCGAAAATCCGTCGAGACATAATGATCGACTGTTTGCTTTTCGAACATGATCTAACGACCTACAATGGCCCAACCATTATATCTGCATTACATAGCGTGTTTTCAAACAGCAGTGACCTACACGATGACTACATTCACAAGACTACACGAAGAAACAATGCTCTCTCAACCCGCGCATACCTAGAATATCCTGAACAATGGTGTGAAACAGAAACATTCATGTGGCGAGACAGCACATACCCAATCAGCAGGCGTTAACCAGAGATCTGTGACAGAGTCCATTTTGCCAAGAACTGCGGCACCTTTCCAAGCCAGCACACGAGGGTCAACCTCTTTTGGAGGGGGGATTATCTGAACCTTGTCCATGCTTGGGACTAATGGAGTCGCGATTGCTTGCAACCTTGTTGCAAATGGTTCAATATATCGGATGTATAAGCAAGTTCAACGACTCACCTGCTCTCCAATGCATGGGCCATTCCAGGTATCAAGGCGCTTCCTCCGATGACAAGAACGGCCTGAAGGTGCTTGCGAATTTTATCGTCGCCCCCGGATGCCCGAGCACTGTTGAAAATAGCAACATCGAGAGGAAGTTTACTTGCTTCAAAACAGACATCAATACCGAGACCATTGAAACTCGAAGCCTCTGGTGCAGAAGGCTGTTGAGGTTGTTGAGGCTGAGGAGGTGCAGGAATAGGAGATGGTTTTCCATCTCCCTCAGCATCAATTACGTCCATCGGTGCGTCACCGGACACAGCCCCGGGTGCTCCTGCAGCGGATTGTGCCGAAGGTTCTACAGTCGGAGGTGGTGTCGCATGAGCAGTCGATGGCAGTGATACCTCTTGCTGTTCTTGTTTCCCGCCATTCTCTACGACCGGGGTTGTCTCTTCCTCATTTTGTCAATACAGCTATGTAGAAATGGAGCCGTACGTACCATTCTGTGGCTGAGTAATGACAGGGACGGGAGAGTGACGAACATCCGCCGGAGCCGTAGATGGCGGCGGGAGTAGATGTTGCGTCGAGATGATCATCGCTTGAGTCTGATGGTATGATGTAAAGGAATCCTATCATGGATACATGCAGGAGTGCATACCACATGGTCAGCCGGATGTTCTATAATTTCTTCAGTGACATCCGGATGGGGTATGGAGCGCAGGCCAATGTGCTTCCTGTCGAACTCAATCACACGGGGCTCGAATATGCACTACTTACGGGCGGTGGTCAAATTGATGAAGGCTGTAGTTAGCGAAACGCACCATAGGCGCAAGTATTATTTCATCATATGCCCGCAAGCCATACTTCTCCGTGGGTTTACCAGGCCTGCGTACCACAAAGTCGTACAGGTTGAGGGCAACATCACCCTACAACACTAAGCATGACAAAGTCGTGACCTGCGGATGGCTTACCTCAGCTAGCGTGCATAACCGTGCTTTCAAATCCTCCATGACGGCCCAATCATACCACTGCGCAAGATTGATATCGCGATAGGGAAAACTTATGCGTTCAAGGAGAACATATAAGAATTCCGTAATATCATCCCCACCCATATTGAGTGTAATTCTAATGGAAAGGGTCAGCGGTAAACCCTGTGCAAAATATATACCTTACCTAGATTCAGAGATAACCAGCCCTTCGTCGACGCATGCTATACTGGAGGTGACAGCACCTATGTCAACAACACATGCGCTACTGATTCCTGCGCCGTAGGTAGCCGCCAAAGATTCCTATTCCCACGTCAGAGCCCGTTACTATCGGTATACATGTATATCCGTGACTCACCTGCTGCACGCAGATCTGCTTGAAGCCCAATGAAACTAAGATAATGTTGACAAATTCGCGGACATAGGCGCGATCATAGAAGTCTGGAATGACAAGAACAACAGCATAGTCCTAGTAAAATTGTTTGACATCAGTTATAAAAGGAGTCAAAACAGCAAACCTTGTAATCGTGCTTCCTTATGTCCCACCTTTCTCTTAAAACAGTGCTGATAATAGCTTCAATGTCATCCAATATCATTTGATGTGACGGGTAATCTCTGGTGTTGAAGTTCTTTCCATGGATTGGCCATCTTACTGAATAATTCAAGAGCTGAGGATTGGACAATTGGAGTGCCTGATATGAAGACTAAGAGAAGGACGCTTAGAGTTGAATTATAATACATACTCGTTCGCCGACTAGAACCTCTGAATCCTCCAAGGGGTCTTGAATCCAATCGACAAGGAACGGATCATTGATCTCGGGTATGATTTCAGGTTTGAATTGTTCGTTAAAGGTAGACGCAATGCTTGCTGCATTGGGTGTAACGCGAAGTTTGTAAAACCTCATGCGCTCGCGAAGAGACACAGTGATTGACGCAATTTTATTATCAAACTGTGGGAATCCTTGAGGAAGGTATGCATGAAGAGGAAATGCGCGTACAGGATCATCTGAAGCGATATTGACCGCATATTCGTCTCCGCTAGAACTCGTGGAGGATAGTTGTAGGGTTTGTCCTTTCCTCGGACGCGAGATACCCTCAACGTAGGTCGGAAGCGGTGTTGGTGGTTTGTGTTTACGCGCAATGACATTTGGAATGGACGCAGGGGTGACGTCTGATGCCCTCCCGATTCTCAGAAAGCGCGAACCAGGGTGTATGACAATAACGTGAGAGCCACGCCTATTCTGGGCAGCTCAGCGTTTACCATACGAATGATGAGCCTAATCATGCAAAACCCCACCTCTGTTCCGGTGAGGGAGCAATTTCTTCTGCTGCTAGGTCTTTCTTTCGTGATGCATTACGCGCCCAAATGGTCTGTGACTCCGATTTCAAGTAAGAAGAGCCCATATGCTTGGGATTTGGCCTGTATTACGGGAGTCAACGATAAGAATTGCAGTCGTAGAGTCTACATACGCCAGGGGCACATGCATGGATGTATAGCGCATGCCCGAGTCATCCTTTTTCGCGTTGGGTATTCCCCTTGGCATGAGTACGGGTGCTGTGTTTGTGCAGGAATGATGAAAGCGAAAAGACAAGTGAACGTTTATGAATTCTACACAGCTCAAAGTTCAGTGTCATGGACCGGCTTCTGCCGGCGTCGAGCCTAACGTTGAACGTTCCGTTGAATAGTAAATATGCAGGTGAAATGTATTGTACATGATACAAAAATGTCGATATTGACGTGGATATATGGAATCATGGATCAACGAGACAGCAGTCAATGTCACAGCAACTACCAAAATGCACACCTATGACAAAATAAATGAGTGAACTCAGCATAATCAAGACAGACAGCTCGCTTACCACCCAGAAAAGCACTGACAGAGGTTCTCCAGTGACGTAGCCTGCAAAATAAGTTTATCCACTTGAGCAGGAACAGGAAGAACGACATCGGGATTGAAATCGCGCCCTGTTAAGGAGGAAAGAAAACGCATCAGTAATGCAGATGGTTCAAATACACAGAAGCGGGCTTAATAACCTGTGAGCTTGTGCTGGACACGGTTGTAGACAAGTAAAGCCCGCACGTTCCGAACCTCCTGCCTCGCCCCAGGTCCTCCGAGAACCTCTGAAAAGGTGTCAGTCTCTCACTTCGAACGCATATGCTAAATATATACCATTGAAAATATCGTTCTCATCGGCGCGCAGCTTGCGAGTTGGACCTTGGGGATATCCCGAAACCTTAGCTAGTTCCGCAGCACGAGCAGGATCAGATTCGCCGTCTGCTACCCATGTAAGCCAAGTCGAATGACAACGAAGTAAGACGCACCTTCTGGTCGACGTGAATCGACATCAGCTTGCATGAGTCGCCAATTGATCAATGGATCATAAACGAAGGCCTCTAGAACTGCCATCAGGGACTCCTTATTCGCCCGCAGCACGGACATAGTAATTTCGCATGTGTGCCGGAAGCTTCCTTCAATTCCACTTATCTACAGCGCAACTGTGAGTTTGAGAACGCCGGCAGTGTGTCAGATATAATTACCTCCATAGCATGCGTGAGCATACGGGTAAGTCTGAATGGAATCTTTTCGGGGAACTTCTCGCGGTGCATAGCAACTTCAAAGCAATCACCAAAGTCAATATGAACGACTTTGCCAGTCGTGCGCTCCAGTAAAAGGTTGGACGGATGGCGATCTCCAAGACCGAGGATATGGCCAACCATGCTGTTCACTGCCAGAGAGCGAGTGTAGGTCGCACGGCGTTCAAGCCAGTGTTCTGAATTTGCGCTCTTCAGCCATAGGACGCGATACAGATCTTGACCAGTCGTATTCTCTAACGCGTATTCGAATACTTCAACCTTTTGCAGTAACGTCAAGTTCTCGTAGTCCGGCGCCATCTAGGATATGTTAACAAGCGAGACATGCCCTTTGGATGATGACACATACCTGAAGCATCAGCCGATACTCTATGTTCAGAAGGACTTTGCGCGAGTCTCGATAGTCGCGAACAAGGACGTGCAAAGTATCGCTATCTTTTACCCAGCCAATGAGACCAGCGTTGGGTGCCAATGGAATAACAGAATAGCGCTGGATATGCAAGCGCCGCTTGAAGCTATTGGTGTCAACGGACAAGAGGGTATTGACAAGGCTGAACAACTGCATAACACGTTCGTCTTGACGCAAGTCTTCGTGCCCTGTGTGCAACAGAGTCAGCGTTATCGCAGTGTTGGGCAGATAATCCTAGTACCTTTCAAGCCGTACTGGTAGTCCTGGCCATCACTACCCTTCAGGGATAGTCGCCGTGGCCGCTGTTTGGAAGCTATGACAGTAAGCTTCGTAGCGAATGATGCGATGCGAACAACGGGTCGGCCACTTTGATATGTTCCTAGAATGCGCCGACGACTAAGCTGTACGGTTACCAAAGTTTAAACCAAAGGTGCATACCTGGCATCGCTAGATCAAGATTGCGGGCTTTGAGAAGTTGAGGTGAGACATATTGCAGATCCAGTGTAGTGAGTTGAGGTAGCTGCTTCTCCACTTTCCTAAAAACCTGAAAGCACATGAAAAATTAAGTAAACAAAGGCGATCGCTCAGTTCCACCACTTACTCCATAGTAAATGTCCCAAGCTTTGTTCAGTTCTGACATCTCGCCGAATGCGCGGTATCGCCGACAAGCCTCCCGAGCTTCATGCAAGTCGCGACCAAAAGTTTGCGCGAATGATGTCTCTCTAGCAGTTGTCGGTCCCTGGCCCGCAATCATGAGCAATTTCTAACAAACCCTAGTGAATGCACTCACAGCCTCAAGCGTTTCATGGAGGGGCTCCAAAGTCGCAATCATTCCCTCGGGATTCTTGTCATTGAAGAACAAACGAGAAGCTTCTTCTAAACCTTCATGCCACATCTCATGCCAAAGGATGGCAACACGGATGAGTTCATGACTGACGACGAGCGCCTGTTCGACAATAACGGGGCTGTGTTCTCTCATTCTGTCCATGATGGCAAGAGCTGCATTCTTTCGAGATACACTCGAGGACTTGGAAGCCACGGTCAAAGGGTATATGAGAGCCTGGGGGTGATGCTTTCCAACTTCGGTAAGAAGGTTGTTGATGTTTCGCCGGACGTTAGCGCTTGGAGTTTGGATACGGGCAATGATCTAAGGGAATAACCTCAACGGGGAATCTGGTCCAACACTAATTCGCCCTCACCTGAGGAATTACTTCCAGCCACGTATCAACTTCAACCACAGAGAAGCCACTGGCCATGGCCTGACTAACATCGTCGTGTGCGCCAAACTTAAACCACAACGTGAGCAACCTAAGCGTATCCTGCAGTGCATTTTCATTTCGGAGGCCAATTGAGCGAAAGAATCCTATTTCAGAGTAAGCGGGAACCTAAACTTGAAATGAACGAACTGACCTTGAACCGCCTGCACAATATGAGCAGCAAGCCCACTCCCAGGGATGTCAATGGCCGTGCTTTCTTTTTGACTCTCCAGATGGCCGACGACCTCAAAATTGGCCAGTGCCCATGTATGCCAGGCCTTGTACCAATTGGGGTCATAGTGGGTTGCCAGAAGGTACGAATGCAGGATGTCTGTAACATTACGCTGAACAGCCGGTGAGCGAGAGGTGTGTAATTAATATCGAGACACTTACAGCACCCCAGTCTTCCTTTAGTTCTACTTGCCACTGTCCCTGTTTGAAATAACAACGAGCCAGAAGACGTGAGAGTTCCTCCAGCTTATGTTTACCAATACCAGATGATGCCGATCTTTGTGAGTGATCCTTAGATTCCACTTGCAAATCTCTTGCAAGGCTTGCGGAAAATTGCCGCAAGAAGTTAAGACTTTCCTCGCGAGCGCCGGTCGACCACATATATTTGAGTTGTGCATAGACAACATTAGGAGGGGCTTTCATGTGCTGGTCATCTCGGAGGTGCTGTAGCTGAAGACAAGGAAGAATGAATTCACTGTGGTTATCCTATTGCCACCCACGTACCCTTTCCGGCGAGAGCAAGGAATTGATCGTCTTCTCCGCCAATGCCATGCGGTCTGACTTGCGGCAAAGGTTGGCGAATTTGATCCACATAACAGGATCATCTTCTGGGTTAAGGACAAGGGCCCTAACTTGCAGGATCCGCTGCCAGGTTTCAACATCCGGTTGACAGCCTTGTAGCCTTGTGAAGAGGGTGAGTGCAAGCGACGTAGTTGTTCCGAATACACACCTCTTCATCCAAGTTTTTCGCATTGCTGCTTGGCGGTCGGTTTGATCCGCATATTGCTTATAAACAATGATTTCCTCCAGCTCTGAGAGCATCTGCGCACGGACGAGAGTGCTGGACGATGTTAGCGCACGTCATACTCATGGCACAAGCCCAACTCACTTGTAAGACCGACCATACCCTTCTCCAACGAAAGACGTCAACTCCGGTTCAAGTAAGTCTCTTGCTTTGCCGATTTCCTTGAGAGCCTTCGGGAACTGATTTTGATGGACAGAAAGAATAGCCTTGTAAAACGCTCTATCGGGCGAATCGGCCCTCATTGCGACAATGTAATCATCCATCGAATCCCATTCGCGAAGTGACCACGCCGCTGCAGCAGCCATCGGAGCTATTTCACGGCGATCCTCGTGATTCGCATTGGACCAGTTCTCGTCTACTTGGGCTGCAAGTTGGTCCCATTCACCCAAAGCATGCAGACATTTCATGCGCCCGATCTGAATGTCCGGCGCGTCTGGATCCTCATGGGCTTTCTTCTCATATGCATTGAGCGCCTCTTGCCATCTGCCCAGACGCTCATACCATTCTTCATGCTTGCTGACGTCGTATTGCTCTCGCGCGATAATAAGAGTACCCCAAGCGGCATCGTGTTGCTGGAGCTTGGTGTTGATTCCGATTAGCGCTTCGATGATGTGAGGTGAGGTTTCGGTAAAGAACTCGAGCTCCTTGTAGTGAAGAGCTTTCGCATAGGCATGGAATCGCATGGCATACTCTCCTAGAGTGCGATGCTCGATGGGGAGTGGTTTCTCCTCATGTTCCATGAACTCGGCTAAGCTGAGCAGTCGGTGAACGAGCTCAGATGGAGCAGTGGTGGAGGTGATGGCGCATTCGATGGATCGCACAAGTCCTTCCTGATTGAAAGAGAAAGTCGTCAGCGTGAATCAATCGCGGATACAACACTATTTACTTGATACTGATCATAGAGCTCTGTCCAGCAGGATATGAAAGCCGCATTGAACAATTCTTTCGCCAGAGGAGGGTGAATATCGACAAGACTCATGCAAGCCCGAAGGGCGTGCGAAGGAGATTCCTTCATCAACTCTACCGAGAGGCGATGCATCCATTCAGTCCAATCTTCCCTTGTGCTCACAGAAGACACGTCCCAGGCTTGCTTCAAATGCTGTTGATTCACAGTCAATTTAGCAGCTTCAGCAGGTACAGAAATTTCTGCAGCCTTGGATTCGCTGAAGGATCATCAGGAGTTTACGACGTAGCATGGACAAGAAAACGCACAGCATGTCATGAGCGCCCGGCTCTTGCGGTAGACGTTCTCCATTCAGAAGCTTTGATATCAAATTCTCGTACCGTGGATGAGGTATACGATTCCGGAGTAGGCACTATCTTGCCATCAGTAATCCAGTGAGGAAGAGCAAATGCATACGTACCTTGTTGATAGTGGGCACGAAGATAGCAAAGTCGGATCCAAGTTGAACAACTAATGCACATAGGGTGTCCATCACTGCCTGCCGAAGTTCGTTGTTATTTCCCTCTAGTACACGGATCAAGGGGTGCACAATGCGAGAAGCATGATCAGAGAAGTTGACGCGCAGCGATAGATGGGCTATAGTCTGTATTGCCTTCTTGCGAAGTGGAGTAGTAGCGTCGGGTCGTTCGGCAGACTTGACAATAACGGGAATGACGAGGTGAAGGTACTCTTCAATATTTGACCCGAACGTGAGGAAAGAATCGAAGATCTTGATTTGAGTAGCCATTTTCTTCTCAAGGTCTCCCTCGAAAACTTTAAGAAGGTGGGGCAGGATCGTTGGTAGAAAAGGTTTGAACTCGGCGTCCAAGGCCTTCCCCAGCGCTTCAATCAAAGATACGATGGGAAGCTGAAGGGAGGCATTCTCCCAGAGTTCTGTCACGAGGCCAAACACCTCTGGCGTATAATTGCGGATATGTTGCTTAATGATCCCAACGAGAATGGCCAATTGCTGCAGATGAAATTCTTGCAGACGTGCTGTTGATGTGCGAGTAACAGCAGTAAAAGCAGGAATGATCTTTCGTAGCAATATGGTCAATACGACGCATGTGCATGCAGTAGCAAAAGTATCAACCCACCTGCGGTAAGAATGCAACACATTTCAGCCCTTGAGTCCTGAAAATGTTCATAATCGCCTCGATGACAGTGTGATGATGACCGCTAAGTGATTGATCCTTCAAGACAGCTAAAAGAGACGTGACTACAACGGTCTGGTAGTAGTCGTCGCTACCTGTCAATGATCCTGTCTGAGAAATGGCGACAGCATTGACAGCAGGGAGTGGTGTTTCATGCGTGGATTCCTCGTCTGGTCTTGTCTATGGGTATGTCAGAAACTTGAAGCAATGATGCCCATTCCAGACGAACCTTCCGCCTGTATGGATCTAGAGCTCCAAGGATACCAAGGACCTTGACTACTTCTCTCACTACCTCGCGGTGTGCAGATTCGCTTCTCAGAATGCGTCCCAATATTGGAAGCAACTGGGGGTAATCAACTAAGGGTGTTATGACATACCCAGTGCTAGAGCACAGCTGACCCAGAGTATGAAGCGCAGCGTCACGCTTGACATGAGCGGGATCGGAGAGTCTGGAAATGATGACTTGCATGAGCTCCGGGATATGAGCAGTCACATCTTCGCCGCCGACAGCTGCTAGTTCTCCGAGACACATGAGAACATTGGCAGCTACAGCCGGGTTGCTATCATTTGCCTTCTGCAGGAGTACGCGAAGCATGGGGAGTGCATATGGCTTGATGAGACGCTGGGTCGCGCTGACTAGGAGAGTGAGAAGGCGGGTGCAATCCTCGCGATTTCGCCTGTAGCAAGATTAGTAATTTATTCTAGACGCATGTAACAATGCACGCACATCACGGTTGAATACTCTAACTCTGTCAAGAGTTGTATTAGAGCCTTGCGCAAGGAGGGCATAACATAGGCAGGGTTGTGCTTAGCAAGGCGTCCAATCAAAGTGACAGCAGTAACACGATTCTCAAAGACTTCATCGTTAAGGGCGATGAAGATTGACCTGACATTCTCTGCTTGAGCCAAATGCTTGTCGAATCGTTCGTGAAGGGAAGATAGAACTGTTTGTCGGATAGTAGGATCTTTGAATGACATTGTTAGTATCAGGTAATATATAGGAGAGTAGGGATAAACGTACCTGGGTCCGCAATGCCTACTGTGAGGAGTTTGTCAAGAACATCGCTGATTATTTCAATCGCGTGACTGCTTGCTTGGTAACAAATTGGGTCTCTGACGAACAGCCTGCAGCAAGTAAGAGCACCAGCCCGTCGGACTTCTGGGTTGTCGTCTTCGAGATAAGGAAGTGCAGCATTACGAACAAACTCGTTCAAGACATGACCTGTCCATGCTGAGTACACCGTATTAGATAGAGAAAGGGTAATTTACCGCTGAAATCGAATGTGCCAAGCGTGGACAATGCAAGGGTGATAAGCTCAGGACTCTTCCCGCTCCTAGCGGTCTTCGCGAGTCACGTTTAATATCATCATCAAATATTTTGATTGGCTCACCTGAGACGAGCTCAAATCTCTTGAATATGCCGAAACATCGCTCCGGCCAAGGGAAGGTGGTGCTCCGATAGCTTTATAGGACTGCCCGAATAATATCATTGAGAGTAAATCCAGTAGACGATCTGACGATGTGTTCGTAAGAACGCCACGCGTACATCGACTAACGCACCTTGAATGGTCTTTAGCAAAGGAGGGATATTACGTGCAATAGCCACCAGCGCTTGTCTAAGCGGTTCACTCAGCCCGCATGCAAAGAATAAATCAAGTTGATCGTGAAGAAGCTTCGTGAGATTTGGACCGACAGCCGAAGCAAGCATGCCAACGCATTGAAAAATAGGTTCTTCAGACGGAGCATTCTTCTTTCTGTCAAAAGAATTCAAATGGCTGCATATAACGGTCTACATATGACGCACCCCCTGGCTTGTAGACCAAGCTTAATCTGACCCATGATAGAGTCTAGGAAAGGTTTCATGTCGCTTCCAACAGCCGTAGCAGTATGTCCAATGGCAATGAATGCTAACAAAAGCAAATCAAGATATACAACGTTTGACTGAAAGATAGTGCGAACCAAAAGATCTTTCATTTGGCTTTTCCAACTGCGTCAACAGATGTCCCATAGATTTGTGCAGATAATGTTCCGAGAAGGTCTGCGTATCATAGGCAGCGAGAGTCGGGATCAGCGTGATGACCATTTTGCGAACAAGGCCGTCTCGATGTGATTTGAAACGAAGAATTTGTTCTGCAGTATCCAAAAATGACTCTCGCATAAACTGAAGAAAATTATAATGCAAATTCGATGACGATGTTGTGATCACTTGCCATATCGCCATGCAGCAACAGTTCTCGGTATGTGAGAAGAGACCCATGTATGACCTCAGGCTGTGACATTTTGAGTCCTAGTTGCGCGTCCTGAAGAATCTTCATGAGATAGGATGTGCGTGTCTGCCGTTCACGTGTCGTAACAATCTCGAGGCATGCAGCAAGAAGCTCTGCAGCTCCCTCTCTAACAATGTTTCGAGAATCCCGAAGAGGTATGAGTATCTTATCAAATACGAGGCTGATGTGTGAGTGAAAGTATATCGCACTGTTGCGTGCGAGCTCCTTGAGAATGAGTACACCGGCATAGCGGGGAGACTCCTGCTTGTCACCCTGAAGCAGCTCTACTGCGGCTGGAACTTCTAAATCCATGAAGCGTTCCCCGAAGTCAGCGCCACCGATTGCAGCTATTTGTCCAAGAGTTTTGGACGCGGCCAGCATGATGTTGACATCATGATTTGGTAGTAGCTGTTTAACGTAGTTGTAGAACCGAAAGAGGTACTTCTTTGAACCAATGGTATCCTCTCCTTCACTTTCAAGGAGATGATCTAGGTGACATGAGCTATACAAGCATGAAGAACTGACAAGCGAACACACCTATGGCCAGAAGCCCACCCAATCTATCCACGTTGTTCTGACTATGCATTAAGTCAAACAGGCGCTTATTAATGTCATCATCCCAAAGCTTTGCTACCGCATCAGATGGCATTTCTGCTACAGTCATTGCGACCTGCTGGGATATGAGATGTGGCTCGCACACATGAACGATGAACGCACATAACGACGCAACTCTGTTGCAGCTTGCAATCGAGCCTCATGGACAGGACTGCGCAGGGCTTGAAAGATCTGCCCAAGGTGATCTGTGTGGGCATACTGAGTTACGGACGCCATACTCGTCGTGGCCAGCGTCCCAAATATTTCACTGCACGCCTGCAGTCCGACTACGGTTATGTAACAGTTGGAAGAGAGACTCTAGACTAAAAAGGCAGCAGCACTTAGATTGTCCTGTTTACTAATCTGTTGGATTTTAACGCTTCTACGCTGAGCTTTCTACAGCTACAAAATTATTCAGTTACGCGTAGAGCAACACTCGTAAAATGCCTCACATGCTTTGACAGAAACTCCCAGCTATTTCAGCACGAGGTAAAGTTTATTCTAGACGTCCTGGAATAGCCTGATATGATCACAGTGTACGAGGATGGACGCAAAATATCGGCCTGGTGGTCTAGTAGTATGATTCCTTGTTAGGGTTCACCCGATTTCGAGGAGGTCCCGGGTTCAATTCCCGGCCAGGCCCCAATTGTTTTTGTTTTCAGAATTAGCATGATTTATGATTTCATGCTTCAAGTTGTTGCTTGCACCAACTTTAAAATTTTATTTGTCTGTCCGAGTCTCCGTAAATTACTCTGCAGGGGGGTTTTGACATCCCGTACCTGCTAGCTCGTAATCCGCAGCTTCTTCGGTATCTATAGAGCTCGGATCCGAGTCTGGCCAGCTCGTAAAGGCTAGCACCCCCTTGACTTTGTCCAAGTACTGAATACCTACTATCGACATGTTACTGCAGAACAGGGAAGAGCCGTTATGCACATGGCACTCTCAGCTGGTCCGAGCATGCAACACGGACAGCAGGTAATATACTCCAGATGGCGATCCTCCGCCGTACAGCAATCTGAACACGAACAATCCATCGGCCGTGTCAAGTCCTGCTGTGGTACCTAGTGGTGCGCTCGCTAATGCAACCCCTGTGAGGACCATTCGGCTAGAAAAGCACATCGACTCAATATCTGGTAAGAATTACATTGTATCCCTGCCCCTCCGTTTAAGTCCAAGTCTGACCCATGAATGAACGTACATCATTGACCCCGATCTGTCGGGAGAAGGACCGTCTTTTCTACATGGTTTTGTAGCTAAGAACAGTGTCCTAGGGGAAGCATTTGACTTCAATTTCTGTCTGCACCACATGCTACATTTCGCAGTCGATTCGGATCTAATCTTTCTGACTTTAGCGACCAAAGGGTCGTCAGAATAATGTCATCGGGCAATAGTTGACGTTTCAACCCGCCATGTGGATATCGCCGTTGACTTTGTGAGTAAGGGTTTTGCAACTTCAGATCCGTACGCTTATGTTTCTGAAACAGAGTTCCGTGCATCCTGGGAAACACATCCGCTGAAGGTAGCTTCTAGTAGAGGTATGTTACTTTTGGTAATAAATACCAGAGTACATGGCCGTCGGGTTCGGACATATAACATCGCAAATTCTGTTTCTCCGCATCCGAATCTGTCTCTTCTATGTTATCAAATTCCAATCGACTCGTTAGCTCCCGTCCGCATCTAGCTCCTCTGACGAACTTCTACTTGTACCAGGCAAAATCGTGGTACTGCTTCCCCGAAATTTTTGTGGGGATGTGCAGATACACAGCAACGGGATCAACAGTTATGCCATCCTTCCAGGATTGTCTAGAAGCATTCGCAGCATGAAGGGGAGGGGGGGAAAAGCAATGTTATGCGTTGGTGACAGCCCCCCGACTTCTGAAGGAAATTCTATCGATGGACCACTGTCGACTTTTGGAAAGATTGTCTTGGGCTTAAGTGGGGAGGACAGCATGCCAATGCCAAAGCAGTAGGATGGTATTTGGGCGAAAATAGGTGCCTTTTTCCGCGGCATTGGTACGGGAAGTTCTTTGTAGGATCTCGCACGACCTCATTTGACATCACGACTCAGGTTCTTGATAATGTGTAGTTACACACGAAGTAGCGCAGGATTCAACCTTCTATTCCAGATGAACGTGAGCAACCATACGCGTAGACTTACCTAACCCCGATATTGGCGGAGTGTACGGATCGTACCCGCTTTCGAATGCCCATCTGGTCAAGCGCTGAATAGTTGATAAACATCATGTTGCCAGGGAACCCATTTAAGGATTCTCCCCCACTTTTCTCCACCACTTTATCACTGTCTCTATGATGTCTTTAGACGCCTCCGATCATCATTCTAGCCGGTGCTTTTCCCTAAGACGCTTGTTCAGGTTGAAACCTGGATGCACATCTAAGAGTTCCCCCAAGCAAGCTAACTCCTCCCTTAAACATTCTCAAACGCCTAAGCCATCTGATTCACAAATGGATGTTGACATTGTACGTTTCTTTACACAGACTTGCCGTGAAGCATACTTTATTTGTGCTCCGTAGACCAATCTGAACTCTCGCATGTTTTATGATACATGTTGTAACTTTGCATGCAGCAAAATCAATGTTGCAGCATACCAGTGGGAGGCTCCTCCCATTTATTCAGACCTGTCTTGTCACGATTCTGTTCGTCCCAAAGTCAGGCACACCATGGAAGGGGTGGTCGACACACTCGACCCGTCCCTACGATCTTTAAGCCTCGATATTCACAGTAAGCTCTGAAGTTCTTGACTCATTGTATTTATCTGATTGTAAGGTACACCAGGCCACCCAGAATTGATGTTCGAAGAAACGTGTGCCGCACCATACTATGTCAAACTGCAGGTCACTGACAGAATCTTTGCAGATTTGCTCACAATCTTCTCTCTGACTTCATGGAAAGCCATGGATTTTTTGTAACGAGACACTATCTTGGTCTCAAGACTGCTTTCAAGGCGGAATACACATATGGAAAGGGAGGCAGAACCCTTGGAATTAACTCCGAGATGGACGCATTGCCTACGATCGGGCATGCTTGTGGCCACAATCTGATTGCAATTAGTGGGGTGGGTATGGCATTGGCAATAAAATCTGCTCTAGAGACCTACGAAGTTCCCGGTAAAATTGTTCTCCTAGGCACACCAGGTGCTGCGTTCGATCTGAGCACAACATGCTGTCACTCATTTGTCTCCCTCAGCTGAAGAGGGTGGTGGCGGAAAAATTATTCTGCTTGACCGAGGGGCATACGACGGGATGGATGCTTGCTTAATGTCCGTGTGCCCCGGTGTATACATTCAGTACATCATCACTGACACGCATATATGACCAATTCAGGTGCCATCCCTCCGCTGGGCCCGAATTTTCTTCATCCGTACCATCTTCCCTGGCGATGCAATCTCTAGACGCTGAATTCTTTGGGCAATCGTGGGTGTTGTGAATCATGTCTTGGTATGTGCTAATTCAAAAAGTGCTCATGCCGGCGATGCTCCATGGGAAGGCACCAATGCACTGGATGCTGCATTCTTAGCATACTCGAGCGTCGCCGTGCTACGGCAACAGATTAAGCCCGACCACAGGGTACATGGCGTTATTCAGGGCAGTGAAAAAGGAGTTGCGAATGGTACAGTCTGGTAACCTTGCCGCAGAACCACGAGTGAAACATCCCCTTGTAGTGATTCCTGACTACGCCAAGATGAGGTGGTATGTCCGGGCGCCGACGCGGGGCGAGTTGGCGCGCTTGGTAGAAAGAGTCTGTGCATGCTTTGAGTCAGCCAATATTATGACATACGTGCGATCGACGGAAATCTGACCAGGTTCCGCAGGGGCGCCGCGTTGGCGACTTCCTGCCGTCTCAAAATCAAGAAAAGCGCGCCGTATTACGATTTACGGCAAAACAGCGTACTTGGTAAGCCTTCTACTCACATGCTCTCGACTAATTGACACCTGCCTGCAGCGGGAGCCTTCTCTCAGGAAATAAGTGAAGAGTATGGTGGAACTGTCGGGTTATACCCCTCAGGGGCATCCACGGATTTTGTACGTTTGAACCTCTCAAGCCACTTCCAGGGGCACTGACGAACCACGTTATCCTCCCAGGGTAATGTCTCTTACGGCAAGTGCATCTATCTGAGTCCCGCGACAACATTGTACTGAGGTATTTTTAGCCTTGCCCTCTTTGCACCCAGCTTTCGGTATGTCATATGGCACAACTCTCTCTATATTTATCTAACCGTCCTGGACCTATTCAAGCCATCCCTACGCAACCTAATGGAGGAAACCATTCGCCAGCGTTTGCTGATTCCGCGAGAACCACGGAAGCCCACAAAGCATGTATGATTACCACCAAAGCCTTGGCGTGTACGGGATTTCGTGTTCTGGAAGACGAGGATTTTTCTAAGCGGGTATGTGTATTGCCTTGCCGTTGATCTCCCCGTTGTGTTCAACGTTAATCAGGTACGAGTGGCCTTCGAGGCCAGCCTGTGATGCAATCCACGGTGGCCCATGTACGGATTCAGACTCAGAGATAGGTGTCGCCCATAACAGAATGTTCCCTGCAAACCCCGCCCCCTGAACATTGTCATTCGAAAGTAGTTATAATCATTATTGGCAGTCCTAGATCCGATTGTACCAACGCGTGCATGAAATGTACTATCACCAGTTAGGCTCAGCTTTAAGGAGCATCGGTTTCTCCTTCAACCTTCTCCTTCTCTACTTGCTCCGCCTCCTTCGGCGGCGTCCCAGGCATTGAGTTCGCTTCTCTTCGGGCTTTTCCACGTGCGTGGTGATGCTTTGGCTTACCCGCTGCTGCTTCTGCGACCATTCTGAAATGTCAATTGGAGTGATAATAATGAGCGTTAGTTCTCGCGGATCCACTTAGGAGCAGAACGCACCGCTCCAGTTCGCGTCTCTCCTCGTCAGTCTCGTCAGGAACCGCGCTTTTAAATATGTGACCCATGATCATCAAGCCCTGTTGGGGTTTGACGTCACGTTTAGAGCGCAATTTCCAGTGACGCACCTTGGCACGGTTAAACAATATTTGGTCAGACGCGTCTTTATCTTTGAGCACGTTATCCACAACCTGAATAGGAATGGTTCAATCGTAGCTACCAGTCAGCCCGCATAGCATGCCTAGGACGCACCTCCCGGAGAACCTGCACGACTTCGAAGCGGGTACCTCGCCAGGATGCTAGCATGATCTAATGCACGTTAAATTATCTGTAAACGAGAAATTCCAAAGCACACGAACCCTGCCTGTAACATCCTGTTCTAATGCCCGCAGTTCATCCTCATCAAGCTCCCCCTTTGCCTGCAACCGCTCCATCTCGGTCATCAGAGCCTGCACTCCAAGTCTATTTTACATATGCTGTAAGCGCGTGAAAAGGACAGGATAGATGAAGGACGAACGCGCTCCCAATGACACCCCACGCGTCTTTTGCTACTGAGCCCTTCTCCTTCATTCGTGACCAGAAACCTGCACTACGCCAGATAAACGATCAATAAGACCAACAAAGGGACTACTCACATGCCCAAGAACTTCTTCGACTTCATGAATGACGTCGCCTTCATCATATAGACGGTCCCGATTGCATGTAGCAGCTGTCGATTTCCCACTTAGATGGTTGAACATCATAATTACACCACCCGCACAGACCTCAACCCCGAAACTCTCAATCTTTAAATCGTCTGCTTCAATTTTAATCTTGGCTTGGAATGCCTTTGTTTCCGGGTCATTCTCGCCACCAGGTGCTTTGGCATCCACAAAGGGTCTCAGTCGCTCAAGAAGCTTGGCAGTAAGCGTCTTAACTCGTTCCTCCATCGAGCGCCTGCGTTCATCCTCGATCTCCTGAAGCTTCTTCCTCTGCTCTGGCGAGAGTTTATTGCGCTTCTTATCCTTCTCTTTGCCTTCCTTGCTGGTTGGAGACTTTCCGCCGTTAGAAGGGGTCGGGGATGACAAGACAGACTGGCGTTTGGAAGTACCATCAGTTGTCGATGGTCCAGGTGCGGAATCGTGCGGTTCGTGCGAGACGGCTTGTGTTGAGACGATACCCTCTTTCTCAAGCTCGGCACGGTCCTCATCGGTCATTACGGTCTGCGCCACTGATGTCATCTCCTTCATCAAAGATATCTCGCCGATCTGTCATACAGTTAATCGTTAATATTTACGTGATGGATGGGGTCGAGAGATTGAGAGTAGGTGGTATTGTAAAGAAGGGAAAGACGCACATAATCTCTGAATCTCTCTCCACCAAATACGTTTGCGAAGAAACCCGCCGCATCTTCCAGCTCTGTACCCTCCTTGTTGACCTATACCACGTCTAAATTCCAACCCGTTGTATATTTTGAAAAAATAAGCGCACCATACTCTTCCCATTCTTGTCGTACACCGCTCTCAAATTCTAATCACACCTTAGTTTCCACCCAGAGTTGAAAGAGAGAGCTTACAGGATCAGATAGCACCTGGTATGCTTTACTGCGTCTCATTAGCCCCACCCACCATTTCACAAAAGACAAGTCATAGACGTACCTTATATCCTTGAACTTCTCTTCAGCATCCTCAGAGCGGTTTTTATCTGGGTGGTACTACGGCAGATAAGCAACATATTTGCGGCACCAAACTGGATAAACGCGTGCTCACTTTCATTGCTTGTTTCCTGTAAGCCTTCTTCAAGTCCGTATCGTTTACGTCCACGGACACATCCAACTATGCCGCTAACGGTCAATATACTTCGATAACAATGTGTGGCGTGCTGCGCACCAGGTCATAGTACTCCGTTTCGACTGGTGCCATCTCGCGGTGACTAGAATTATGCGTGAGCCTGGTGTCTCTATAAGCGTGAATCCTGTCGTCTATTAGATGGAAGCGAAAGTGAAGCGGAAAGTGAAAAGAAAAATTTGGGATGGATCTGACACTGAATCACTGACGAGTAGTCCGAACTGCGCTAATCATAAGCTCAGCAAGCAGCACAGCCACTTATGGTGGAGAAAATGATGCAATTGAACTTGAGATGTTAACAATCAATCTAAATATGTAGAGGGTGGAATTGCGTGCACAGACAGGCTGTATGACGAATAAAAAATCGAGTGCTACAATGGAGTGGAATAAAATAGTGACAATGGAGAGGTGGACCGTCTACAATCCCTCAAAATACTTACTTAGACTGAGTAAACAATGCGTAAATTAATGATATGAAATAGATAAGTAAGAAGAGTAGTGTGTTGTATGCGACATCGAGTCGGATAGTGTGGTCATGAGTCCGTGGCGTTTCCGTTGTCCAGCGCAAGCACACTGGTAGAAAACCTTACCGATTTCCGTGGTGTCGTTGGACGTGTTCCCTCGCTTCCACTCCCCGATGACGCTACTGATGCGATGCGCGGCGATATGGGTGTAGAGCGGTAACCGAGTATCAACTTCGAAATACGAAATTTTAGGGACAGCAGTGACCGCGTGCCATCGGGTGTCACGGCACCGATAGAGGTTATTGTAGACGAGGATGGAGATGCGCCGAGTGACGCAATTGATTTTGGAGGGTGAGTGTTTAATGTCGTGGTGGTACTGATTTTTTTGAGGGAAGAACGAGAAAGGGGTGGTGGGAGACTGTGCGTGGGACGATACAATGCGGACGGATCGTGGGTATTGTGGGGGTGCCGTATGTGCGATGGTGAAGAAGGTGAGGAATGGGGCTGGTGACACGGATGGCGTAGGTGGGGTGTACGAGAGACATGGAGACCCATTGCAATTTGCTCGATGGTAGGGCGTGTAGCGGAGGATTCCCTATATCGTGTGTGCATTCGCGGGGGGACAGAAGGGTTGCGCTCTTCGAGGGTAGAATACATGCCTATACCACCGTGCTGCACAGCGAGAATGGAGTGAATGAGAATCATGTGGAGCAGATGATAGGGTTCACTTACTGGGTGGTCCGTATTCCTTTTTCTCGAGGGCGTAAGGAGGCTTTGGCTGATGGACTTGCGCACGGAAACGAGAAACCGCGACGCATGTCCACTACGTCGAGGGCTCTGCGAACGAAATGGAAGTTCATCGCTCGAAGAAGAGGACGCGAGAGCATTCATCGTGAATAATTGAGGGCGGAGGAGTTGGAATGATGAACCGAAACACAAAGGTGCGCAGTGACTGCGAGATCTATGTATATGAGGTGCCGGTGACTAGGGTAACACGTGTTGTTAGTGTCTCGTGTTGCTGTACATAAGTATGACTCGTCTGATTTGTGAATCATACACTCTGCGCTTCAAATCGCAGGCAGTAAGGAATTCAATGTCACTTCGAAGTGGACTGTTCCAAGACTCGGAACTTTACGAAACCTCGTTTGCCCGAACAACCGGCCCGGCGGGAACCAGTGAGTACCACTTGTAGGGAAACAAAACAACCCTCTTCATGGCGCTATAGCCAAGTGGTTACGGCGACAGATTAGAAATCTGTTCCTCTTTGAGGGCGCAGGTTCGAATCCTGCTGGCGTCGGGGATGTTTTTTTTTGTTTTCCTGCTGTCCTCGCTTATCGTTAGCGAACTAATTTCAGATATCTTCCATCCTCAGCACAGTTCAGTATGTACATACATTGTGTAAACATGCCTTACATGCAAATTGTATGACCAGAAAGATAGAGTCAGGTACGTAGAAGGAAAGTTCATGTGAAAGAAATGTATTGAATGCACCACCGAACTGAAGCTCTTCGTGGCAGTTGGAACTTGACGTGAAAGAAGCCAGAGACCGAAGGAACACCGTGAACGTGTCGAGGACGCGTCTCGAGAAAACTAGACCAGACCAGATTATGGGAGGCGGGTGGGTGGCCGGAAGACTCGCGCCAAAAATCTAACGTACCAAAGTCTCTGAACTGTTAAACTCGCGAGTCCAGCTCAACGTCCATTCGCGTGGTGCGCGCGCGGGACGAAAACTGATATTCACTGATATAGCAGAGAAAGTACATGAAGAACGGTTGTCTTTTACTCATCGGGCACCTCAATCTCCCCTGAGTTAATGCCATCGATGATATCATGTGGGGGCTGGCCATCGACTGTGCAGCCAACACTTTGGGCAGTCCCAAGAATCTCCTTCGCGCCACCAGCCAAGTCCTTTGATAGTGACTTGGACTTCATCGTTCGTGCAATCTCGAAAATTTCGTCAAGAGTGACATTCCCGGAGTGCTTGATGTTTTTCTCCTTTTTCCGGTCACGGGGGGGCTCTAAAACAAGCGATATAGTCGAAGGGCAGCACAAAGTCAGGAACACTCACCTTTCAGCGCACGGATCACAAGGGAGGATGCAGAAGGAACCACAGAGACTGCTGCTTGCCGATTCTGGATGGTAAGCTGGACGGTCACGCGTAGACCCTTCCACGCAGAAGTAGCCTTGGCGATATCTTCTCCGACCTTTTTGGGTGACTATTGGAAAATCAACGTCGTATCCTAGTTCAAGATTCTGCGTGTACGTACCAGACCCAAAGGACCGATCTTGGGTGCAAGGGCGGACGAAGCACCAACTTCTCCACCTGTTGCCCGGAGGTAAATTATTTTGATTTCATTGGGGTCCTGAAACGAGATTCATGTCAGAGCTTATGCAGGAAAAAATGGGCAGACGAACGAGCTTGGGGGCCATGGCGAAGGGTGAGGAGGTCGGTTACAGTGTCTCACGATGTGACTATAAAAATAAAGTTCAACGTTCAGAGGTAACTGTACAGTTCTGACTAAGGCTACCCACAACCGAATCCGCGTAACCCCTGTTTGCTGCCAATGTATCAAATTTTATTTCGATGGATTTGTCAAATCTGCATGCGTCAGACCTTTCCAATCCATCAAAACAACCCTCCAGGCATCACTGCATGCGTTATTACAGATATTGCGTCGGGCGACAAAAGCTCGAAACTTTTCGCCGACCTCTTTCGGAAGACCTCCCGTCTACCAACGGTGCTGCAATGACGACGGCAATCAATTTCTCCAGGAATTCATTATTCCACTACTCGTTTTGCATGCCCTAACTTATTCTGAGCTAGATATCCTGTACTAAGGAGGTTGGCTACTCCTGTAGTGTCCAATAGCATGCATTATTACAAATTGGCCTTTGCTTCAACAGCATACAAATCATACAAATCCACTGCAGCACTCGCAATTTCATCAGTGAACTCCTGGTTTGGCATCTCCTTCCGCGAGGTGATAGTAAATTGCAGACGGTCTGTGTGTACGCGTGAAATTTGGCCTGTGAAGCTAAATATTCAACACGTACCATCGTATCCAGTCATATATGCCACACCAAAGCCCTCTGGAACGACTTCACCCCATCCATACGTCGGGAAATGGTCCGAGAAAATAGCACTTGTGCTCAGTACCCAGTTTCCGGAACGCTTGTACAATGGGTCGCTAAACAGCTCTGGAACTGTCTCGCCTTCATTCAGGCAGAGTTTCAGTCCTGAGTTTTGCTCATCAGCATCGAGATAAAGGCAAGGGACAGGAAGTGCTAACCGAACATGTGCCGATCTATTCCTTCTCCGTTCCCCGCCGTCTTCGCAAGCGCAATGTGTGTCTTCGCGGCGGCAGCAAAAAGCTTCTTTAGATCCTCACGGCTGACTTGAGGATCGTCCATTGCACGAACAAAGGCATCCGATTGCGAAGTGACGACTCTGATAGTCTCCGTCCGGCCTTTCCAGTACTTGCGTGTAGTTGCTGCTTCATATGTTCCTCCCTCCCTCTTCAGCCCGTGTACGCGGAGGAGGCGCGCATACGCAAGTTGGATGATCATCTGGGCCCATGAATCAGGAGAGACGCCGAATGATTTGATGGCGGCCTTGCCATATGGCGTGAGGTGGTATGACATTGCTTGAGAATCAGCAAGTTCGTACGCAGCCTTCGATGCCCTGTCAATTGCGCCGCGCGTCGTTTCATCTACTATGAAATCCAAAGGTTCGGGAGGTGGTGGTGGGGTGGCTGATGGGGATCCGAGGTCAAAAGCAGGATCAGCAAGCCAGTCTAAAACCTCATTACACACGCGGACGGTGGGGGTGCCGTCCATAACGGAATGCTCGCCCATGAACCCGGCACGTGCATTGTCGAAAACTATGAACTGAAGAGGCTTATCGACCCAGCGGTTCTTAAGACCCGGTGCATCCGATGTGGAGGGGGAGAGCGAACCATGCCATAGAGAGCGGCTGTGGGCAATGGGTGAGGTAGGAGTGTCAGTGTCAAGGGAGATGAGAAAAGCAGAAGAGTGTATTATATGCAAGATGGAAGCATTGTGTGGGTCTGCCGCCAGGTGGGCATGGTCCTAACATTGTTCAGGGGCATCAAGAGGAATGTGCAAGCATGTATGTACCTTTGCCCATATGTCGCGATTTGATGCGGTCAAAACACCGACTCCTGGGTATTCTTCGGAAGTAGAGTCATAAATGTGCTGTATCTGTCTGTAGCAAATGTGAGCGCAAGTACATGTAACAATGGCGAACGACCCACTTCTCTAGCTCAGTCATACTGAGTATTCGCCCATCTATGATGCCCTTGATCACCCAGAACTTATTCCTCCTCACAACAATGATATGTCCTAGGTCGCCTACATTGGTACCTGCATGGGAGACACTCCAATCAAGTCCCTGCAGGCCTGGTATACGGCAGCAATCAAACATCCATCTATATAACGGTTCACGGCTGAAGGACATCTTTGGGAACGCCTCCACGTACCTATACGTATCCATACAAAAATCGCCCTCCTTTGTGGCGTCGGGCTTCACCTGCCCGCTCTGTAGCTTCTCGCGAAATACGAGGGCTCCGCGTGCAAGGCCTGCAGCACGAGCCGCAGGGGTTTGCGGAAGGTTGGCAGGTTGATCATCAAAACCATCTATGAGACCATCAGGAAGTGGAGAATGACGCATTGCGATACAACTCACAGTAATATGATACATTTACTACAACCTGCGAAGGCCTCAAGTCAATGTGGAATATCATGCATAGTGGAGGTGGACATACCGAATCTCTGTAACCGAGGTAACCCAGATCATCCCACCATTCCTCGAGCCAGTGCTCGCGTTCGTTTGCACGTTGGAGGAGACGGGACTGCAATACCGTCCCTGAGCCTGCGTGTGATCCAAATGTGTCAATTTTCCTCGCACATTCAGCAAATTCAGCTTCAGAGTGTGCCAATGGTAACAATGAGATCTTCAAGCGATCAAGGGTAGCATTGAGATCTGGAACAGGTAAACGAGGAAGAGAGGCACGATGGGTCACAAAGTTGGATATTGGAGGGGCAGCTGCTTTCCAGTTCAATGGACGTGGACCAGTGAGAGATGACATATGAATCTTTCTGCGTGATGTCAGATGGACTGTGGAGAGAAGGCGCCTAGTGATCATAGCTAGGCCGGGGAGATACTTATAAAGAATATTTGAATCCGTCCGGTCATGAAGCATGAAGTGATTATCACGAGCGTTGTGAACGGTTGTTGGCTTTGTTATGGTAGCCGGACCGTAGCCTCCCAGCGCTCACCGACAACTTGTTCATCCTGATCCTTGACAATCATATCGCAAGGCCACTGTAGAATTGCCACACTTTGGACTATCAATGAACGCCAATAACTTATAGGTTTTACTACTTAGTCCTAACCCCTGCATTACACAATTGCCACAGGCGTGTCATGGATATTTTCTATTCTTTCAAACCATTGCCTCAAGGACCAGGGTGCTCTGTACTATCAATGATCATGGTCACTCAGATCTTAAGCCTGAGACAAGGCTCGAATTTTCAAGCTCGACTTCAAGTTCAAGATCGCCATGTACAGATGTCGTTGAACTTACGCTTTGCGCCACCAGGCAAGAATGACTTGCGCTTCATCAACATTTCCTCGAGAGTGACATTGTTGGAGCGCTCGGCGTTCTTCTACTTTTGTCGAACATTTTACCTGGTTATAAGGAAGCTCGAGAACAAGCCATATAGTCAGAGAACAACACTAGTACTAAGTCAGGAATACGCCCGCACCGGCACCCCTTCGCACCCTGATTTGATTCATTTGAAGGACGTCGCGGCCTTACCAAGAGACCACCGAGTGTATGTGACCTTTGCTCAGCATGTTTATAGCATTATAGGCATGTGCCGCTGGGAGGCTCTGGGCAAGGCTGAGTTATCCATGGCAATGACAATCGCAGCGAGTTCCCGCTGACAATGATTTGCTTACTTCTGTGCGTCGAAAGTAGAGGATACGATTTTGTTCGCGCACTTGAAGCAGATTTCATCAAAACCATTGTTATAGCTGGCCATTCTTAGGTTTCACCAAGGGGACTACGTTCTCCGTGGCAGAGCTTTGTACATATCAAACAGCATACGTTACAACATTATCTTTGCCTGACCAGCGTGCAAATCGTACAAATTCACAGCCCTCGCAATCTCAGGCCCCATCTGCGAACTCTTGGTTGGATCCATGCTGATCCATGTGAAATTTGGCCTATGAATCAAAGTTTACAACTTGAAAGCTTGAACGCGCACCGTCATGTACGGCGTACGCCACCTGGGCCAGAGAATTTCATCCAAATGGGCCCAAGGCTTTTCAACTTGATCAGACTTGTTAGACCTTGGAAGAAATGTTGCTATGGGGATACTTTGCGGATGTTGAATGCTGAAATATACTAGTAGACTTTACAAGATCCCATAATGAGAGGAAAGGTGGTCGTGGGGGAACAGGGGTAGTCATGAGGTATGCATAGTCTACTCTTTGATACAATCCATCTTATTCTATGGTTCCAGTAAGCTACTTTATACCGTGTTATACACTAATATGATAGACTTGTTATTGACACCACGGTGATCACACGTTGCGTTGCAATTATTGACTTTGCTAAAACTAACCAAGTTTTAATATGTAAGGATCGATCGATCACGGATCAGAGTATCAGCGGATCAAATCAGACTCGACCGGCGACCGAACGGCCTCACTGAAAGGAGACATCCACCTTATCATCCGTTCTATTCAGTCCATCGAACATCCGAAACGCATAAATAGAGGTTGGGTCCGAGTCGTACAGATCCACTTAATATATGCCTGTCACGATGAATCAGACTTGCGCCGAGAATATCCCAGCCCCACACACTCCTCGCGTCTCTACGTCCACTGGTCAGTCATTTGATGTCTATGACGACCTTTCGACTGAAATCTTCTCTCGTCCTTCCGCTATCTCTTTGACTGACTCACAACTCTCATCTTGCTCGAAGCGCGAGGAAACCTCGTCTAAACAACAACCTTGGCTCGACCTTTCATTCTTGGCCCGTGCAGGCTCGCAGGAAGACAGCTACACAGTTCCTGATGAGCAAGACACATACCTCAAACACTTCCATGATCATGCGCCATCCTGTTTGAAACTTCCTGGAGTTCAGGCGCATTGGCAACGCTACGATGATTGCGCATGGCAGCCAAGAGGCTGGCATCGTGGGGAGACAGGAGCTCAGTGGCGCATAGGACATGTCGTGTCCAAGGTACCTAACGAAGTTCAGATAGGAGGCGGCGACGTTTTTGTTCAAGCAGAGGGCCACGCATATCATGCAGGCATTGGGGACCCGTCCCACAGGCGACGAAGGAATCTGCACCGCGAGCAAGATCCGAAGCCTCATGGGCCACTGTTGACTCGCAGGAACGCCTTCTATAAGACTCGGAGGCCTATCGTGTCTCATGTCACGTCGACAAGCCCCATCGCGGATATCCCTCCAACAGATCCCAACACTTCAAGTGAGGTTTCTGTCAGTACTCCCCATTCTGTTTCCATATCGATACCCCAGCACTCCGCACAATGTTTCTCGGTGGGGAGCAACCACGACTCTTCCTCGTGTACACCCCCCGAGTCTTCAATACACATACCTCGCACCACTCTTCCCATTCCTCGCTGTCTTTCAGAGGCATCTATCTCCACAAATAACCCGAGCATTCCGTCCTCGATATCTCAGGCAGTGTCACTTGCTCCCCCAGTAATTGATCGCAATCGCAAGTATGCTCACCACCCTTCCCAGATCACGACTCCCATTCCTATGGAACCAACATCTTGGGATCCATACTCAGTTCAGCCACAGGAGGCTGTCAATGCAGTCGTTCGCAACCCCCGTCATCGTAGACTGCTCAGATTTTTCAGCGTGAGTAGCGCTAGTCTTGGCTGTGATGTCGTGCATTGACAGGTTTCCTCCATCCAGCTGAATACAGAGCAGAAGTTAGCTGAGATCGAACGGACAATCAGATCCATGCGAAGAACGCACTCATAGCCGGTCAGGACCTGACTTCATACAAAATGACTCACATCGTCGATACATAATCTGTGGACCTATATCGTAGAGCTTGGACTCGGACTTATCTTGGACTTATCTTGGACTTATCTTGGACTCATCGAGTTAATTATAGAGGCGTAGAGTACCAAATTATCACTTATCTTGTCAACTATGACTGTATAATAATGGAACAGCTGTCTCATAGCCTCCTGTGAATCCAATGTGTGATGGTATAGATCAAAGCACTTTGCTGCTGGAGGTAGTGAGACGTGATATAGATATCCAAGAGGTCCAAAACGTAACTTAAAAGCCGTCACAATGGCCCTTGCATTAATGCCTGCACAAAAGCGGCACGGTATGATATTAATTATAGTACCTACAGAATGCACAAGTGATTTCTCTCTTGAATAAGCGCACGCACCCGTTGTCTCCGCTGAGAATGCCAACCACCCCCGACCCCGCCCCTCGACCTAAGACACCTGAACAACACCATGCCCGATTGAACCTCTTACATCCAACTTGTTATGATTGAACAGGGCGGGTCAAATGAAACAGAGCCAACGAGTCTACAGACGCATTTGCCTTTGCTGGGAACGTGGTGGACTCAGAAGATGTGTAAGCTTTGACTCAGAGATGTCGAGAATAGCGGGAGACATGGTGAGGATGGGGTGGAGTCAATGGCAATGGAACACCGTGCACGTATTAAAGGACGACGCCCGAGCCGAGTGAAGGTGTTAATGTGTAAACAGCGGCCGCGCCGCGAGAAGGGCTGAGACGACAGACCGCCATGCAGAATAGACGAGATCACCGAATACCAGTCCAGAGTCCAGACGGCCCACCGTGCGTAGTAACTTTGAGGTTGAAAGCAATGTTTTACATAAGCAATCTACTAGCTCGTAAACTTCCCTCAGTATTGTACTTATAATAAGTAAAAAAAAACGTTTTGCCGTACTTATTCGACTTCATGACATGATCGTGATATTTGGGATTCGAGGGCGCGTTCTCAAGTACTTGCTCCGTTCGACGCGATCACTGTCCAAGGTAACATTTCACGATTTTCTAATGTTTTTAGAATTTCATTACAGTAAAGGAATTTCGGGCATAGACTAGTGTAGGGGGCAGGGATATTGCCATAGACTGAATCAAATTTGATATGGGAGTCTTCGGAGCAGCACGTCGTTGCTTTTTGTTTTTTAAGTCAAATTATTGTCCTGTTGGGGTAGTATACCCTATGCTAATAGGACATTGCTATCTAGGAAATGGAGGACACCTGTGTCCCTCGCTGCGTCTCCGACTCTGCAAATGCCCTGATGGAGGGTTGACCCCCATCAGTCCGCCGTTCCCGCCGGCCGTTGTAGATGCACGAGCCTTCACGGGTCGTTGCTTGTTAGCAGATACGGTGGCCACAACTTCTATCCAGACCCGGAACACAAGTTTTTGGCCCGCGCCTTCGGGCGAATTATGTTACAGTAGTAACTTGCGCTGCATCGGGCAGCTGCTCAGCTTGCGGCGATTTGGATATGCCCAATAATATGGGGCTGGACACCATTGCCGCCAAAGCCGTTGGCGTTGCACTACAGAGATATACTTGTAGAGAGACTGCAGCAAGTTCGATCTCTTCGTCGAAAATGTTGCAAAGGACGAGATCGTACGATTTCGCTCGCGGCCCTAGTTGAAGCAAATTTTATCAAAGCCATTAGCTGGTATTTCTGAAGCTGGCCGACTACGATTCCACCGCACATATCAAACAGTATGCACTATAATTTGAACATGGCCTTTGCCTGACCAACGTGTAAATCATACAGATCGACTGCAGCCCTCGCAATCTCAACTATGAACCCCTGGTTGGGCATCTCCTTGCGCGAGGTAATAGTAAATTGCAGACGGTCTGTGCATACGCGTGAAATTTGGTCAGTGATCCTAAACTTTCAACACGCACCTTCGTATCCAGTCATATACGCCACGGCAAAACCCTCCGGAACGATGTCACTGGCACCCCATCCGTACAGCGGGAAATGGTCCGAGAAAATGGCACTTGAGCTTAGAACCCAATTTCCTGAGCGTCTGTACAATGGGTCGCCGAAAAGCTCTGGAACTGGTTCCCCTACTTTCAAGGCGAGTTTCAATCCTGAGATTTACTCGTCAGCAGCGCAGAAAAAGTGAAGGGGAGGGAAACACTAACCCAACATATGTCGATCTACCCCTTCTCCGTTCCCTGCTGCCTTCGCGAGCGTAATGTGCGTCTTCACAGCAGTATTGAAAAGATTTTTTCGACCCTCGCGGCTGACTCGAGGGTCATCCATTGCACGAACAAAGGCGTCCGATTGCGAAGTGACGGCTCTGATACTCTCCGTCCGGCCTTTCCAGTACTTGCGTGTAGTTGCTGCTTCATATGTTCCTCCCTCCCTCTTCAGCCCGTGTACGCGGAGGAGGCGCGCATACGCAAGTTGGATGATCATCTGGGCCCATGAATCAGGAGAGACGCCGAATGATTTGATGGCGGCCTTGCCATATGGCGTGAGGTGGTATGACATTGCTTGAGAATCAGCAAATTCGTACGCAGCCTTCGATGCCCTGTCGATTGCGCTGCGTGTCGTTTCATCTATTATGAAATCCAATGGTTTTGGAGGGGGCGGTGGGATGGCAGAAGGGTATCCGAGGTCAAAAGCAGGATCAGCAAGCCATTCAAGAACCTCATCACACATGTGGGCAGTCGCTGTAGCATCCATAACGGAATGCTCGGCCATGAACCCGGCACGTGCATTGTCGAAAACTATGAACTGGACAGGCTTATCGACCCAGCGGTTCTTAAGACCCGGCGCATCCGATGTGGAGGGGGAGAGCGAACCATGCCATAGAGAGCG